>CM071721.1:6760270-6771134 GCA_036630335.1 Physaria fendleri | reverse complement strand
GAATTTCTCGATATGCTCCATTGGATTGTCCAGAAGCAATCCGTTAAAGACTTCTTGCTTAACGAGATAAATCATTGACGGTTTGATCTCGAAGATACATCCTAGCATCTCAGCTGGACATATGGCTGACAAGTTCTGATAGAAGGTGTGCGGGGCATCGGCATCTCCGATGGTTCTGCACTGGTTCCCTCTCCCGCTCAAGTCGAGCATTGAACTTTTCCCTCAACTGGTTGAACTCACGTCTTTGTTCTGCCAGCTGTGCAACCATTTGTTCTGGTGTCATTCCTGGTTCATGATCCTTGATGTGAACGTTGTGAATTCCGTTTGCTGATTTCTTCTCTGGGCACGGTTGCTTCTTTCGATCAGGGCGAGCTATTGGTTAGTTGGATTGATTAGCGGTTCAGTTCGGTTACTTCTCCTTTGCATAAACAATCCTGAAAGGAAAAACAAAATAAAAGTAAAACAAAATAAAAGGGAAATATTAAAAGGAAAAAAAAAAAAATTTATCCTATTCCTAAATCTAAGGTTAACCTAATTCTATTATATCTCCGGACTAGCACTGGAGCGAATTCGCATAGTTCGCTCGGTTACTAGCTCGTATGTGGAACTAAACCTAATTTCCTATGGTGTAGCACAAGATTTCCCCGGAAACGGCGCCAAAAATTTGATGTCTACCGGATTATTCATCCAACATAGTCAGGTTTCACCCAGGAATATTAGAGAATAGGCCTGAGAGTTTAAACCCGTTCAGAACCGCAAGTGCAAGGTATAGTCACTTGTAGCATAGAACGGGGTCGATCCACAAGAAAATCTGGTACACATCTAGAGAACTAGTTAGATGGTAACTAGTGGGTGGTTTGGTGAAGTTTGAATGTCGTGGCACAACGACGTTTATAGATTTGTAAGGGTTACAAGAACCGATCCAAGAGACTCTAGATTCTGTAAATCGATTGACTATTCAGATGCTTGGTTCATTCTTGTCTAGAACTCAATCACGAATATTGACTACGCCGTGGTATTCGATCATAGCCGTCATACCCCTAAGGTTGTTGGGATTAGACCAGGGACTGCCACACTGCCTAATCCTCCTCAGACCAGGGACTGCCACACTGCCTAATCCTCCTCCCCAGGGAGCATTAACTCGTTCAAGACTGTATGTTCACAACCTTATTTGAACAGCACTCTCGTCGCCAAATTTCAGTTGCTCATCACTGCCATGTTCAAGTAGACAGCGCTCCGCTAAGAGTCAAAGTCTAGCCTAGGATCATAAGACAGTTGGCCAAAAAGCCTTAACAATTAGTCAACACATGATGAAGACTTTCTTAGATATTACCTTCCCGTGATCATTATCTACTACCTTCGGGGATACGAACCCTTGAAGGTATTTGCTCATCTATTTGTGACAGATCTACAGATCTAGGGTTTTAGACCCTTGGGGTCAGAACCCTATTTCCTCTACTAGAGAGAATATTGTGCTCATAGGGTCTTAGCCCTAGAGGAGCATCTCCCCAAATCCCTATTGGGATTTCCTAAACTAGTAAGACTGAAATATAAGAAAACAACCTTTTTATTCACTTTTCTTCGCTTTTCTGCGAGTTTGAGATATAATTACACTGAGTTAGAGAGCCTCTACTTATATCGCAGAGAGAGATTCGAAATCCTTCCTAGGTCAGCTAGCGCCCGAGCGAATTTAATACAATTTGCTCGGGCTCACAAGAATATCCTAATTCTAGAAGGTTTTCTGTGTTTATCTTTTTAGGGCGAGTGTGTACGCCTTAACCCTAGCTCCCAATATGCCGCCTCAATAGGGTCCGAGCGAATTAATGTTAATACGCTCATTCCCTAGGTCTTCTGGAAGCCTTTTTGCTTGATCCGCAAGTAAGCAGGTGACCCTTCGAGAACAGGACAGAGCATGACCGTATTGATAGGGCCCGACCGAATTATGAGTACTCCTTAGAATCTCCTCGAAATCTTCAGAAATCTTCTAATGTTGATTGCCTTAGACGCACTTAAGCCTCTGAATGCATCCATATTCTTTTAAACGCTTGATTTCTGCTCTGTCCTTCCTTTCGGTATATCGGCTCTCAGAACTCGTATTTGCTCTGAAAATTTAGTAAAAGAATATAAAAAGAAGCATAACTATTCTAAAAAACACCGAAAAACTAAGTAAAAAGTGGTCAAATATTCGGTATATCAATCCGCCACAAAGTGAAGAAGATCTTCCACACAACCTACCAAAAATAACTACTTGATGTGTATATAGTTTTACCTAATTCGATACCGCATGTGCACCGTGCTCCGCAGTAGTACTTTGGGATCGAATCCACAAAAATCAATGTTATTTTTGTTCTAAATTTCCTGAAATGCAATGAAAAGCTAAGTCAATAATATGTTTTGGGTTTTCGGGTATTAGTACTAGACAAACTAAATACGAAAATAACGGTTTTTGAAATACCATTGATAAAAACATTAATCGATTTGAAAATCTATTGATTCTCTCCACTAAGATCACAGAACTATTTAGGATTCATCAACCACTGTTTCTAGAACTCAAGCACTTCATAAGTATATCATCTCAAGTGGATTCCTTGACTTTCGCCATCGGCTCTTGAGAATTGATAACTATCTCTATTATCGCTAGATCCTTCTCTCGGACCTAAACCTTGACTTTCGGCCTCAGTTCGATATTAGAGAAGCATTATTATAAATACTTGATATGTTCACAATCCCTAGTGTAACTAAAATTAATACCATCTCATTCCCGGGTCTTACATGATTTGGGCTACCCTATCGAATTGCCTATCTAATGCACGTAAGACTTGATTTTGGACCACTAATGCGGGTCACCGCCAGAGATAGCCACAAGGTTAAGATCAAAGACACTCGATCCAACCAAGAATTACGATTTGCAGGTTAAGATCAAAGACACTCGATCCAACCAAGAATTACGATTTGCATAAATATAGTATCTTAAAAGTGTTTCTATTTCTCTAGCCATTCATCTAGACAATAATGTATTTGATGAGATGATAGATTTGCTCCGTAGAGATCAGATAGACAAACCTAACAACCATGAACCCGTTTTCAAAATTCTTCGGATTTAATTGAGTATGGTGATTTTAGGCTTATACTAACCATCGATTTATGTTCGATTCGATGCCAATCTAGTTGGCCTATACGACTAAGAGATTGTTCATGACTTTAATGATAAGATGAAAACCCTATCTAGCACAAGACAAACAATCGAAAGAGAGTAAGAAACGGAAATCCTATTTGTGTCAAATCATTAGAACATACGAACCTTTCGGAAAGCCCTATCACTTAACTTGGAAAACTACTCAGACATGTGAATAGGGGTTGCCTTTATATAGACTGTAGGAAATTATGTTAAAGTTAGGTACAAAGGTCCCAAAATAGGCAATAACAGAAATTCCTTGAATGAAATTGACCAGGTCAATCGGTCGAATGTAATTTGTATTTAAAGGGTTGCATCTTAACCTGTAGCTTTTTTTTGGTATTGGTCAGATGTAATCTGTATTCGACTGGTTTCATCTTTATCTTTGCTCTCAGACTTTATTGGATCGCCATCAACCGGTTGAATGTTGTTTACATCGACCGGTTGCATCTTGTACTTTGCACTCGTAGATTTTGAAATTGCCATCAACCGGTCTAATGTGGGATGTGCTTGACATGTTTCGATCTTGCACTTTGCTCTCGAAGCATTCTAAAATCCTCTCAACCGGTCGAATGTGATTTATGTTTGACCAATTGCATCTTGAAATCTTCGAGATTGCAACTTGATTGCCGGAGTTCACTGAGTAAATGTCCAAATTAGTATGTGATCACGGATAAGAAGTCGCAGGTTTAGGTAACCCGAGGTAAATTCTATAACCTCCTTCTTGGAAAATACATGTGCTATCTTTTAGTTTGCTTTTAAAATCATGAGTAACTTTATGTCTATACATGATGCTGGATTTGATCAGGTTATTTTTTTGTCCATAAACTTTGTTATAATCTTGGAGAATGCTCGAATAGGAGTTGAACCAAATTATCTTGGATAGGACAGGAAAAATATTATTACCTGCAGAAAGAGAAAAGAGAAACTAGGAGCGGCATCAACAATCTTTATGTCTTCCAACAGTCACTGCCCTTCATAATTGTTAAGCATTTGATCAAGAATTTTAATACAAACTATAAACACAAATGGTAAGAGGGGTTCCTCTTGCCAGAGTCCCCTAGATGGTTGAAATCTCCCACATTTAGAGCCATTGATGAGTACGCTGAAAAAGAAGGTTGAGATACAATGCATCATCCCTAAGAATACAAAACAGTACGCTGAAAAAGAAGGTTGAGATACAATGCATCATCCCTAAGAATACAAAACCATTTCAATTAGGGCAGGACCGGCCCTGGGTCTCATTAATCAGCAGTCTACTCTATTTGGAGAAAAAGAAATTCTCGAATTCATGACAGATGTCAGATTATTATCTCATATTCACCTGAATCTGGACGCATACATAACCTTCTTCAATGATGGGATCATGTTTGGGATAGAGGTCGTACTTGGTTAGTGATATAATCTTCTAGATAGTTTAGGCTCTCTCTGATTTAAGTTGTATTCCAAGCAGCTAAAACATTTGTAAATACTTATTTTCTTTATAAAAAAAATACACATTTCATAAAGAAAACTAAAGTTAAATGAATTACCTTAAATGACAAGTATTATTAACGATGCATAAGATTTGTTTATTTAAAGAATATAACAAGATATAAGAAAGAAAAAGTTTTTTTTATTTGGATGGTATTTTTAATCGGCTAAAAAAATTTTAGGTCCGGAATTAATAGCCTAATTGGTAGATTCCATGGACACTAGAATCCAGGATCGGAGGATTCATCCCTGATCTCCACATGGTNAAAAAAAAAAAAAAAAAAAAAAAAAAAAAATAGGTCAAAATTAAGGTTTGTGTATATAGATTGCGTTTTGATCTATTTGGGATTTTGTTTTCATGAAAATTTATTTATAATTATTTTGTATTTAATTCAGAATAAACTTGATATATAATTAACCAGACCGAATAAATTGAAAATCAAACCTGTATCAATTTAATTCTCGGTTTAATTTGGAAAAAAACCTAAATTCATGAATGAACCAAAAAACCAAATAATCATTCACCCGGCCAAACCGAATATCCAGAGTTAAGAAGATGTGGTTCAATTTTTTTACTCTCACCCAAGTCCAAGGTGTTGAACCGTTTTCTTGACTGACTCAGTGTATTCCATCGGCTCGTTAAGAATTCTTGGTTTGACAAATTATTGATTTGTTCTTGACTGACTCAGTGTATTCCATCGGCTCGTTAAGAATTCTTGGTTTGACAAATTATTGATTCTTGACTGACTCAGTGTATTCCATCGGCTCGTTAAGAATTCTTGGTTTGACAAATTATTGATTTGATAAATTCAAATTTCAAACTCACAGCTTAACACAATAAAATAACAACATAAAACTTCAAATAACAGGACACAATAACAACACAAAAGAAAATGTATCGCATTTCTTCTCGAACAGTTCTTAAATTATTTCAAGAATTGATCTTCCTGCAATTCTTTCTGATTTCTCCACTCGAACCTGTCAGTGGAGATATATTTCCCATCTTGATCATCGATTCTGCAAACTGCTCAAAAAATTCTTCTTCATCCTCTGCATACTTCTGCACAAGCTCTCTCGATTTCTCGTTACTGCTGAAAAGAACCTGGTCTGAATTCAATAAACCTTTGTTCTCTATCAAGTTCTTAAAGTAGCTGTTATCGAATTTCGCAGCACTGTTGATGTCCAGCACAGAGAGAATCTGGTCCCCGCCGGATCTGGGACAACGTTGGCGCAAGTCAGCTGCGAATGATTGTTCCAATGTCATGTCTGGACGCCCATTTCCGGACTGATTGTATAACCTCTGTCTGAAACTTGTGCATCTAGCAGAGAGGGAGAAAGCAAAAGAGAGAAAGAAGAAGGAGAAAGCTAGTGAGTCTTGCCATTGCTTTGAACAGGAAAAGGAGAAGACTTTGTGTTGATGAATGATATGAAGTAACATGAGACGAAGATGGTATTTATAGAAGATTTATTAGCAAAAATAAACAATTTTATTAGAGAAAATAAAATTAAAAGAGGCTAAAGCTTGGGTTTGGTACCCGACATTGTATGTTAAGTTTGACAAATTCACCTCTCTTTTATTGGTTCAGTTAGTTAAAATTAATCTTTAATTTAAAGTAATTTTGACTTTTTAAGCTTTGAGGGGCAAAGCAAAGCAAAGCAAAGCAAGTTTTTGAGTTTTTAATATAATATAGAAATTTATCTTTATCCATATTTAACTACTCATATCAATAATTTGAAGAACACGGTTTTGTTTAAGAAATAAATATTTAAATTTTCTTGCTTTGTCACATCCTTCCCTTCTTGATTGAGGCCATAAATCAATTTTTACTAAACAGTAACACACACGTCAACAAAAATACAGTGTAACATAGATTTTGAAAATTTTAAGAAACCCAATTCCAAAGGTAATTTTACCTTATATATATAGTGTCTTCAATAGTGATGTTTAATTTGATATATTTTTCAGATTATTCAAAGTAAGATGGAGATAACATAACCACCTATTTATGGTGGTCGATCTCAATTAATATACTTGTAGTATAAGATGGAGATAACATAACCACCTATTTATGGTGGTCGATCTCAATTAATATACTTGTAGTAAACATCTCCATTTTTCCTTGGGAGGTATTTTTCTTTTGGTCATAGATATTACATGATAATAAGCCTCAAGATTAGAATTTTAGGGACGACTTAATCAACTTTGTTCGATCTAGAAGTATTGAGATTATTTTCGGAAGTTAACTAAGAAACTTAACTTTTACTTGGTATATCTTCTTTCGTAGAAGCAAGATAAAAAGAGAGTACCAAGTATGAACAGAATAATCAAATCGTATTTTAGGAAAGTATATAATATAAAGCCTAGATCTAACTAAATCTTAAAAGAGGAATGCAAAAGAACAAAGAAATATTTACTTAAGCAAAGGACTTTGTTAAAAGAGCGTGTTTGCGTAGACAAAAGTCCAAGTCTTTTGTGTAGTGAGAAAGACAAGAGAGTAGGAAGGGATTCTAACTACTCCTTTTGACACAAAATTATCTTTCAAAGTTTAGAACTTTGTTGACTTTACAAACACACTCTTGTTCCTTTTAACCAAAGCAAAGAAAGAACACCTCTTCTTCTTTGTCTTTTTCTGTTATAACACATGAATCTGCAGGTATATGCTACCTCAAGGTGAAAGGCTTCTACCTTTTTGACTGTTAACATTTTCAACTCTTTCTAGAAACTAAAAGTAAAAAAGGTAAAATCAGAAGAAAAAAAATGGCAGATCAACTAGCTTGCCATACCAAGGCTTGAAACAGTATCTCTTCCAGGCGATTAACAATTTAAATTGCACCATATGTTTTGCCATACCAAGGCTTGAAACAGTATCTCTTCCAGGCGATTAACAATTTAAATTGCACCATATGTTCTTTCACTTGGTCTTTGTGTTGTTGCTTGAGTTGAAGATGCAGAAGAGCTCTCCCATGAGACTTCATTGGCAAAAGCATTGTTGATGTCGTCAGTTCTTGAGTAGCTTTGTCCACTTCCACTCACCTGTTTATGAAGAGGCTAAAATTAAATTACCTTCAGTTCTTGAGTAGCTTTGTCCACTTCCACTCACCTGTTTATGAAGAGGCTAAAATTAAATTACCTTACATAGAAACTGTATCTTGAGAGATCTATAAATTGTACCAAAGACCAACAGCAAGCTTTCTTCTTGATTTTGAATAAACGGAATCCATTTTGAGATTTTTTTTTGTAATACTTACAGTTTCTAGTAAGCCCGATAGAAGTGACATCCCCGGCAATGCATCAATTCCACGCTGAGTCCATACGAGCATGTCAGTGATTTGAGTATGTGTGTATATAGAGTGAGGGAAGAGTTAGAGTATCTAGAATAGAAGTAAATGGATTACCACACGTTCGACTCTTGTTTTGTAAATAAAGCCTCCACAGCAGAAAAGCATAGATGCAACGAGGAATCTGATTAGAAGAAACACATCAGAACATAAGAACTGAGATGATTCTCTAGTTATATGAAAAGAAACACATCAGAACATAAGAACTGAGATGATTCTCTAGTTATATGAACGACATAGAAAATCACAAAGCATTATGTGCAAGGCAAATATCGTTCAGTTGTAAATGTTAGTAGGATTCTGAGAGTGAGATTTACTTACACACAGGAAAAAACTCCAAATATAGCCCATCCTTTCGCTGATCCTGCTTCACTACCTTGGTTGTATTCTGAAATGATTATATGAACAAATAAATTTCCGTACCATAGAGAGAGAAAGCATGGAAATATTCAGCTTAATAAGCGCACCACAGAGTTTTGTTAGGAAAAACTGAACAGGATCATAACCATCCACTGGGATGGTGACATTGACTTCATATGGAGTCTGCCTAGATTTCTCACCTTTGAAATTTCGGGAGAAAAAAACAAAAAGGTTGTAGAGTTTTTCAAAGACAAAATGAAAAAGTCAGATAACAAAACTTCAAAAAACAAAAAGGTTGTAGAGTTTTTCAAAGACAAAATGAAAAAGTCAGATAACAAAACTTCTTACAATTCCAATCCAGTACTAAAGTTGAAGGTGATAAAGTTGTTGGATGATTCCCAGTCAAGGAAGAACCAGCTATACTAACGTCAAGACCATTCTCTGGGGAAACCTTGATGATAGGCTTCCCTACCAATGTTGAAAGAGAAGCAATTGCAGTCATATAGAGAGTAAGATGAGTCTGCTCGGTCTTGAAACTGCGATTAAAGAACAGTTCAGGTAGTAAATACACAGCAACTCAAACATGAACAAAGAAGTTCTTGCTTCCATACCTAAACTCACGACGGGGCTTATCAAATCCAAACTGTGTCATCCCATTATAAATCTGCAGATTAAATGCCAAAACCAACTTTTTAATTAAGTTTATGTTCAGTGTGTACCAGAAACTTGGGTTTGTTTTTATCTTACAACTTCCCATGAGCGGGGATGCAAACCAACTGTGAATCCCTTAAACACCCGCGGGCCAGGTAAAGAGAAGCAATTGCAGTCATATAGAGAGTAAGATGAGTCTGCTCGGTCTTGAAACTGCGATTAAAGAACAGTTCAGGTAGTAAATACACAGCAACTCAAACATGAACAAAGAAGTTCTTGCTTCCATACCTAAACTCACGACGGGGCTTATCAAATCCAAACTGTGTCATCCCATTATAAATCTGCAGATTAAATGCCAAAACCAACTTTTTAATTAAGTTTATGTTCAGTGTGTACCAGAAACTTGGGTTTGTTTTTATCTTACAACTTCCCATGAGCGGGGATGCAAACCAACTGTGAATCCCTTAAACACCCGCGGGCCAGGTTTTTCACATGGAATAGCCAACTCAACAGAAATACTGGACCAGTAAGGAAGAGTAAGAATATATATTTGAGGTAAGAAAAATTGATTATACCATTAATTCTTGGATAAAAAGACACAAATAGTAGCAAACAGACCTGCAGGTTGAATCTTGGATGACACTACAAATGCATCCAAGTCCACCTGAAATAGTCAAAAGAAAGAATGAAAACTTAATAGCTTTCCAAGAATCGAGCAGCATTTCAAAGTTTAAAACATTTGTAAAGAAAAAAACAAAACGAAAAACTAGAAGCAGGCACACCTTTACAGCGTCCATCAGCACAGTTTCCACAAGTAATATTGACCTGAACAAAACATTGAAACCATATTCAAAAGACAAGAAGCACTAAAAAAACCTTCCAAAATAAAACTCATGAGCAGATATCTAACCTGTGATGTACGTCCAAGTTTATCATAAGTCTGTTCACAATTAGGCAAGTCGCCGCGGTAAAATCCCTACATGTATATACTAATAAGTAAATCCAAGTTCACCCCAATGCAACACTTGGTTATAATGTTCCAAAGGTAATACGGCCTTAATCCCTAACAGCAGAGTAAAGAAGAGAAGGCTCTTACTTGAACAAAATCAAAATTTCCAGAACTAGAAACAAAGTAGCTTAGCGAATCAAACCTTCCAAAGTCAACATATCCCTGCGCACAACAAAAGTGCGTTGCGGAATCTAGAGTTGAAAAAAAAAAAAGCGTTGATTATATAGAATTTACCGCCTGTCCTCTTGTTTCCACATCCTTGCAAAATCTAACCACCAAATCAAATTCCTGCACCAATAAAGACAAACCTAATTAAACCTAGAGTCCTTAAACTAACTATCAACATTATGAAATTGGAATACATATATAACCTTCCCATCATATTCAAATGGATGACCAACCCAGCTGCTCTGATCAAAGTTAAGTTAAAGGAAGCAGCTTTACAATACAATTTAATCAAACCATTGCAACAAAGGAAAAAAATTTCTCTTCTTTACCAATGGTTGATTTCTTCTCAACAAAATCATAACAGCAATAGAAAGAGGATACAAAATCGACAAGACGACTTGAATTGTCAAGAGCGTAGCAGTTAGATTCAGGGACGGGTATAGATGCAGCACCAATTACAAAAGCTGCAGCATTTGCCAAAAGATAATCTTAAAAATCTCGAAATTTGAAAAATTCACGAAATGGGTAAATTCGAGGTTTTTACCAGAAACGAAGAGAAATTGAATGAAACTGTGCTCTCTTGACAGGAACCTCAGTATCTGCATAGTTAGTACCTGAAAAAATGGGTCTTCGTCGTCTCAATTGGATTATTGTCTACAAATTCAATCAACCAGAGTAACAAAGACGAC
>CM071721.1:6727824-6738070 GCA_036630335.1 Physaria fendleri | reverse complement strand
AAAAGAAGAAAAGTGAGGATCGATGAAGGAAGATGAAACATTTACAAGGAATAGTATAATTGCACAACAGTCAACAGGTTTAGCCGGTAAAGCCAGTAAAGTCGCGCGAAACGAGAACGAAAGGGCAAAATAGGAAATACCCAAAGCTCGTTGTTATCACTTCTTCTCCGGTGGGCCCGATCGTTGCAAAATAATGAAGGAGTATAACGTTAGGATGGATGTATAAAAATTAAATTACATATTTGACCAAAAAAAAAATTAATTACATATTCCAGAAATCTCATTTTTCTTCACAATTATTATATTACATAAAAAAACATAAATTAACTGGTCTAGTTATTCAGGTAACATAGATACAAGTATAACAGTGTCGTGTTATCTAAAGCTATAGTATCAAAAAAAAAAAACAAGTGAATCATTGGGAATTTTCAACATTATTCTGACATTTGCAATAATACTGTACTCTGAAATTTGGCCGTTGGTGTAGTTTTCTTGAGCATATAAATACTAATCTAAATTTGGCACTACTGTAATAAATTATAAAAACTAAATTTAAAAGGGCCAGTTATGTCACGAATAAGACAGCCTAACCATTCTTGCATATATGGACCATTATTCTACAAATTTATTGAATTTCTAAGTAATATTACTGTATAGTTTATATTTAGTTGTTGCATGGAAGTTTTGGAATTAGGCTTGCATGGAAGTTTTGGAATTAGGCTATTAGAATTTCCTATGTTTAAATTTTGAAATTTTTGGTTCTAATTAGAAATTATAGTTTCATATTATGAGTAAAAATTTCTTTGTTTCTTTATTTTCACAATTTGTTTGATTAAAAGTTTCAATTCGTAAATCGAATTAATAATTTTTAAAATTTGTTAATTATAAAAAATAATTTAAATTTACTATTTGATAAATTGTTCTTTTTCGAAAAAAAATTTGTTAATTATAAAAAATAATTTAAATTTACTATTTGATAAATTGTTCTTTTTCGAAAACAATAAAAAATTTTAAAAAAACATAATCCTCAAAAGTTCTTCAAATTTACCAAATTCGTCCATTTATTCATCAAATATGTTTTGTGCAATTTAATTTTTCGTTATCTTTTGACTTAACAAATTTAGCTAATAATTCGCTAATAGGTTAACTAAAAGATCAAATTCACAAATTCCTTTAAATATATTTTCTAAATTTTATATGCCTTTTTTCAATATCTTATACTTTTTCTTGATATTTAAAAAAAAATAAAAACATGTATTGGTAAAAAACTTTTTATGGGCATTGACATCTTTGATTTGAAAACAAAAAAATTAAGATATCCCAGAATTTTGCCATTAATTAAAACATATTAGAATTTTGGCATTAATTTAAATCAGATGCACCATGGTTCGGTAGAAAAAACTTACCTTTAGAAGATCTCGAACGATTGAACAACAAAAATGGCAGGCTTGTCAAGAAGAATCGTGCCCAACAAAAGGAACAATGCGAATGAGGAGACCTTGCGAACGTGCCCAACAAAAGGAACAATGCGAATGAGGAGACCTTGCGAACCGAGAAAGACAGAGCCAACATAAGGATGCAATTTCGATGCTGAACGAATTGAAGGTGATGATTTATCGGTGATTGTTGAATAGGAATCAGGTTACAATGAGCAGGTGCCTGAACTACCTAATGAAACGAATCCGCAAGCTTATGAAGGTGAGCTTCTGAAAGTGCAAATTGTTGAAGGGTTTGAAAAGGAATTTGGAATTGAAGCTCAGGAGGATAATCTAAGTGGTGATGATGATAGTGGGGCTAATGTATGGGAGGATGTTAGAATCCCTGATCCATTATCGTTATATGAAGATGAATTTTGATTGAAACTCGACAACGTGCACAAATAGAAGAACCTATTTTGCATTTAGGAAAGCTTTTCAACAGTGTGGATGATTTTAAAGAAGCATTTCTGAGATATTAAGTAAAGACACAATATGATACTGTGATGTGTACATTTTCTAATGATAGGCTAGGTGCTAAGTGGTAAATCAAAAGAAGAAAAATATTCATGGAGGTGTTATTGTTTAATTGAGAAGGGTAAGAATAAGTTAATGGTGAAGATTTATGATGAGGAGCATATATGTATTAGGAGTGTTTTACACTAAGTTATTGGAGAATTGTACAATTGGATAACTGTATAATGAAAGACTTAGGCTAAATCCTAAATTCAAGTTACAAGATATGGTTGAGGATATTAAAGGGGAATATAATATAATATTTACCATTAATCAGTTTATAAAGGAAAAACATTGATACTACAAAAAAAGAAAAGCAAGTCATGAAGTTAACTTTGGAAGAATATAGGATTATCAAGATAAGATTCTAAGATAAAGTCAAGGTTCACAGTGGAGATATATACGATTCCGGGACCAACTCCTTTCTACCGTCACTATGTTTTCTTCAAACATTAAAGGCAGCTTGGAGGAGTTGTTCAACATCTATTATTGGTCTAGATGCTGCTTTGGTGAAATATGATATAGAAGAGAAGTTTGAAAGCTGTGGGTAGAGATGAGAATAACAAAATATTCTCCATTGTTAGGTCTTAAAATAGATTAACATAGACCTCAAAATGAAACGCAAACAATTCCGATAAGTATAACACTAAATCAGAATAACTAAAACCTTAAAATAGATTACTAACATAGCTAAAACACAAACAGCTCCCACTAGCATCATGTTCATCATTTCATCTTCTTCATCTTGGGTTTGAAGTCAATTCTTCATTCAATGTCATCAACTCAACATTCCGAGAATACATTCGTAAAATACCTTTAAACTTCTCATACATTCTTTCTCCCTTCTTCTCCCTACATTTCAGCAATTTAGTGAGTTCAATCAATAACTATATCCACAAAATACATTCATCATCCCAAAATCCAAAGACTTCACACAAATCTGAATTATTCACCCTAGTTCACAAAAAAATCGGAAAAAATCAAAATCCGAAAAATTCACAAATTTTTAAAGCTCTCCCCCAGTGAATTTCGAGTGTCCCTCTGATTTAGGGTTTATTTTTTTTTGGAAAGTAATGAAGCGTGATGTTGATTGGTTCTTTTTCTTTAAGTATCTAATATGTTTTAATTAACTCATTAACGAACAGTAAACAATTTTGTTGTTTTTTTTTGTCAACCCTTCCTTAAATAAAACTCAACAACTAAAGTCTTGCATCCTCTAAATTAATAGAGGAACTTAATTGGTTTTTTGCCAATTGATCGACTTCTACATTGAAATCTCTGGGGATAAAATTAAATCCAATCTCTTTAAATCTTCCTTTGGTCTGCTCAATATCCATTAAAACTCCATAGATAAGCCTATGTTTCTCCTTACTGCGGATCAAATTGATCAAGGTTTGTGAATCGGAGCATACTACAAGTCTTTTGATTTCCAGATTCTGCAAATTCTCCAGGGCAAATCTCATTCCCTAAGCTTCTGCCATTAGTGGCGATAGGATATGGTACGCTGATGAGGCTCCAGATTTGATGAACTCTCCCGATACTATTCTCAGCAATTTAGTGAGTTCAATCAATAACTATATCCACAAAATACATTCATCATCCCAAAATCCAAAGACTTCACACAAATCTGAATTATTCACCCTAGTTCACAAAAAAATCGGAAAAAATCAAAATCCGAAAAATTCACAAATTTTTAAAGCTCTCCCCCAGTGAATTTCGAGTGTCCCTCTGATTTAGGGTTTATTTTTTTTTGGAAAGTAATGAAGCGTGATGTTGATTGGTTCTTTTTCTTTAAGTATCTAATATGTTTTAATTAACTCATTAACGAACAGTAAACAATTTTGTTGTTTTTTTTTGTCAACCCTTCCTTAAATAAAACTCAACAACTAAAGTCTTGCATCCTCTAAATTAATAGAGGAACTTAATTGGTTTTTTGCCAATTGATCGACTTCTACATTGAAATCTCTGGGGATAAAATTAAATCCAATCTCTTTAAATCTTCCTTTGGTCTGCTCAATATCCATTAAAACTCCATAGATAAGCCTATGTTTCTCCTTACTGCGGATCAAATTGATCAAGGTTTGTGAATCGGAGCATACTACAAGTCTTTTGATTTCCAGATTCTGCAAATTCTCCAGGGCAAATCTCATTCCCTAAGCTTCTGCCATTAGTGGCGATAGGATATGGTACGCTGATGAGGCTCCAGATTTGATGAACTCTCCCGATACTATTCTTTCCTAGTCTTCCATAGATGCCAACATATCCAGGCCATCAGTGAGGTTCGAGTAATTCCAGTAGGCGAAAGCGTGATCGGCTTCTGGTCTTTACTCAGTTTTTGTTTTAATGATCCTTCCAGATTTTGCCATGACTAAGCCTGAAAAAGAGCTAATTCCCACACCTGTTTTGCAAAACTATAATGAAACAGTAAGTGGTCAATTGATTCAGGTTCATTGCAGATGTTACAGGTTCCCGAAAGTCCTAGTCCTCGTTGCTTTAAGGCCTCTCCCACAGGTAGAGCGTTTTGTGCTGCTTTGCATAGAAACAGATGAATTTTTGGTGGTACTGCCTTTTGCCATATATGCTTGATCCATGTAAATGACTCTTCCTCATTTGGTTATGCGTGCAGGTTTAATTGATCAGATTCTCTACGCTTTGCAAGCGAGAAGTATCCAGCTTTGGTGGACTACATGCCATTGTTGGCCAATGTATAAAGGTAACTATCTTCTGCTTCCAAACTGCTTGGTTTTATTAGCATGATAGTATCCTCTAGGCTCTTCTGCTTCCAAACTGCTTGGTTTTATTAGCATGATAGTATCCTCTAGGCCTGGTAGGACTTGTTGAATTTTCTGTGAATCCCAATCCCTTGTCTGATGGTTTAGTAGATCTGATACAACTAGGTCCTCATCTCTAGTCATAACTGGTCCAAACGGGGTATGATGGTTTTCTACAGGTAGCCAACCTTCCTTCCAGATGTTGATTTCCTTTCCTTGTCCTACTGCTCTGATTGTATCCGATTTTAGCACATCTCTTCCTAGTAAAATACTTCTCCATCCATGTGATGCCCAGCATGAGGTTCTAGCTTCCAACAAATTACCATCCTTGAAGTATTTTCTTTTTAGTATCCTTGCCAGTATGCTATTGGGTCTGATAAGTATTCTCCATGCTAGTTTCGCTAAGAGCGCTTCATTAAATTCCTCCATTTCGTGAAATCCTAAACCACCTAGTCCTTTCGGTTTCGCTAGAATTCTTCAAGCCACCATACACATTTTCTTCTTTTCTGGGTTATCATCCCACCAAAACTTTGTAAGTGCTGATTGTATTCACTTAGTAAGGCTGACTGGGAGCTTGAAGCATGACATAACGTAGGTCGGTAGCACTGTGAGGACTGATCGCAACATAGTGTACTTGCCAGCTCCTGATAGTTGCCTAGATGCCCAAGCCACTGATTTCTGTTTAATCCTATCCACAATAGACGAAAACATATCCTTTTTCTTCCTTCTAAAGTATTCAGACAGTCCTAAATACTTTCCCACGCCTCCTTCTTTTTCTATTCCCATGATCTCTAGGATTTTAGTTCTTTGCTGCCGTGGTAATTTGGAAGAGAAAGTTATAGAAGTCTTCTGCTGATTTATCTTTTGACCTGATCCTAACTCATATTTCCTAAGAATATCCAGAAATGTCTTTGCACTTTGATTGTTGGCTCAAAAGAACATTGTGTCGTCGACAAAGAGTAGATGATTGACCCAAGGGCTTAGTTTTGAGACTCTTATCCCGCATAGAGCTCCATTCATTTGTGCTTTGCTACATAATACCGAAAGGACCTCGTTACACAAATGAAGAGGTATGGAGATAAAGAGTCTCCTTGCCTCAAGCCTCTTCTCGGTATCAATTTCTCCCTTGGTGTTCCATTAATAAGATAGGCGTAGGATACCGTAGTGACACATTGCATCACCCAATTTATCCATTTCTCGCTAAAATCCATCCTAATTAAAACCACTTCTAAGAAGTTCCATTCAATACGATCGTAAGCCTTACTCATGTCCGTATTCACGGCCATCATGCCATACTTCTTAGCCCTGGATGTCTTCAAGTAATGCAAGGTCTCGTGTGTGATCATTACGTTGTCACTCATCTCCAGTCATAACTGGTCCAAACGGGGTATGATGGTTTTCTACGGGTAGCCAAGCTTCCCTCTAGATGTTGATTTCCTTTCCTTGTCCTACTGCTCTGATTGTATCCGGTTATAGCACATCTCTTCCTAGTAAAATACTTCTCCATTCATGTGATGCCCAGCGTGCGGTTCTAGCTTCCAACAAATTACCATCCTTAAAGTATTTTCATTTTAGTATCCTTGCCAGTATGCTATTGGGTCTGGTAAGTATTCTCCATGTTAGTTTCGCTAAGAGCGCTTCATTAAATTCCTCTATTTAGCGGAATCCTAAACCACCTAGTCCTTTCGGTTTCGCTAGAACTCTCCAAGCCACCATACACATTTTCTTCTTTTCTGGGTTAGCATCCCACCAAAACTTTGTAAGTGCTGATTGTATTCGCTTAGTAAGGCTGACTGGGAGCTTGAAACATGACATAGCGTAGGTCGGTAGCGCTGTAAGGACTGATCGTAACATAGTGTACCTGCCAGCTCCTGATAGTTGCGTAGATGCCCAAGCCACTGATTTCTGTTTAATCCTATCCACAATAGACGAAAACATATCCTTTTTCTTCCTTCCAAAGTATTCGGGCAGTTCTAAATACTTTCCTACGCCTCCTTCTTTTTCTATTCCCATGATCTCTAGGATTTTAGTTCTTTGCTGTTGTGGTAATTTGGAAGAGAAAGTTATAGAAGACTTCTGCTGATTTATCTTTTGACCCGATCCTAACTCATATTTCCCAAGAATATCCAGCAATGTCTTTGCACTTTGATTGTTGGCTTTGGAAAAGAACATTGTGTCGTCGACAAAGAGTAGATGATTGACCCAAAGGCTTAGTTTTGAGACTCTTATCCCGCATAGAGCTCCATTCATTTGTGCTTTGCTACATAATCCCGAAAGGACCTCGCTACACATAATGAAGAGGTATGGAGATAAAGAGTCTCCTTGCCTCAAGCCTCTTCTCGGTATCATTTTCTCCCTTGGTGTTCCATTAATAAGTAGGCGTAGGATACCGTAGTGACACACTGCATCACCCAATTTAACCATTTCTCGCTAAAACCCAGCCTAGTTAAAACCACTTCTAAGAAGGTCCATTTAATACGATCGTAGGCCTTACTCATGTTCATCTTCACGGCCGTCATGCCATACTTCTTAGCCCTGGATGTCTTCAAGAAATGCAAAGTCTCGTGTGTGATTCATTACGTTGTCAGAGATGGCTCTCCCGGGTATAAACGCGGACTGACTTTCTGAAATAAATTCGCTAAGCAAAGGCTGAAGTCTTAGATTCAGGATTTTTGCAATGATCTTGTACACCACGTTGCAGAGTGCTATTGGTCGATAGTCGGCGACTGTTTTGGGACCTTGTCCCTTTGGTATTAGGCACGCATGAGTGTGGTTCAGTTTCAGATCCATATTCCCTGAGATAAAGAAGTTTTGCACTTCCTTGACCAAGTTTTTCTCCACAAGTGACCAATGGTGCTGAAAGAAGCTCGCCGAGAAACCATCTGGTCCCGGTGCTTTGCCACCATTAATGGAGAAAAGGGTTGTCTTGATCTCCTCTGTCAATGGTAGGGTCGTCAGTTTTTCATTCATTGCTGCTGTGACTTTTGGTTCCAGTGCCTCAGCTTCGTCAGTTTTTCATTCATTGCTGCTGTGACTTTTGGTTCCAGTGCCTCAGCTACCATGTCCAGATTTGGTGGTGAGATGGAGGTGAACAACTTGTTATAAAACTGAGCAATTATCTATGTTATGTCCTTTTTTTCATAGAAGCTCATACCCTCTTCATCTTCTGGTATCGAGAGTCTGTTAATCACTCTTCTTCCCTTGGTAATGGCGTGGAAATAGTTGGTGTTTTTGTCACCTAATCTTAACCATAATTGTCTACTTCTTTGTGCCCAGTATGACTCTTCATCTTTGTAAGCATTGTCTAGTTCTGTTTTTATTTTCTGGATCTCCTCTTCATTAGGAATAGGGTTAGCCATACCTCGATCTAAATCTCTTTTAGCTGTTTCAATTCTCTGTTGAGTGTTAGTCCTATGTGCTTTGCACCAATCTTCTCTTTTAGCTGTTTCAATTCTCTGTTGAGTGTTAGTCCTATGTGCTTTGCACCAATCTGCGATGCTTGCACGACAGTGTGATAGTTTTCTATCCAGAGAAGAGTTTGCAGCTTGTTACCACATAGTCTTGATGAGATTTTCTACTTCAGCATTTTGATTCAAATTTCTATCATATCTAAACATCCTCCCAGCTTTCCTCTTTCTCGAATCAATGTATGCCATCAGGGGCCGATGGTCCGATGCTTCAAATTTAAGGTACTCACCCTATTGCCCTGCTGTTTCAACTTCTTTCTATAGCGATTGCATTTCTGGAACACCTCTAATAGAGGGACAAAGAGTCAATTTTGAAACACCAACTTTTGGGGAAGAGTTCTGCCCAGTCACTTGTTACCAACGCTCTGTCCAAGCGGCTTAGAACAGTGTGCTCATGGCGTTTGCCTCTCCAAGAGAAGCTATTTCCACCATGTTTTAAGTCGAATAGATCACACCTGTTTAGGAAACTTCTGAAACACAACGAAATAAAGGACGACATGGATTGAGTTTCGAGTTTGATGCTTAAATAATAACATCACCATCACAAACACACTTTTAGCTTATCCATTTAAGAGTAAGAATTGACCTTCTCCCTACATTTCAGCAATTTAGTGAGTTCAATCAATAACTATATCCACAAAATACGTTCATCATCCCAAAATCCAAAGACTTCACACAAATCTGAACTATTCACCCTAGTTCACAAAAAATCATCATCCCAAAATCCAAAGACTTCACACAAATCTGAACTATTCACCCTAGTTCACAAAAAATCGGAAAAAAATCAAAATCCGAAAAATTCACAAATTTTTAAAGCTCTCCCCCATTGAATTTCGAGTGTCCCTCTCATTTAGGGTTTTTTTTTTTTTTTTTTTTAAAGCTCTCCCCCATTGAATTTCGAGTGTCCCTCTCATTTAGGGTTTTTTTTTTTTTTTGAAAAGTAATGAAGCGTGATGCCGATTGGTTCTTTTTCTTTAAGTATCTAATATGTTTTAATTAATTCATTAACGAATAGTAAACAATGTTGTTAAATTGACTAATTATTAGCTAATTTTGCTAAGTCAATCGGGTAATGGAAAATAAAAATGTGTAAAACATATTTGGGAATAAATTGACGAATTTGGTAAATTTGAAGTTTTTGGAAAAAATTTAGCTGTTTTTTTAATAATAATTTAAAACTATGCTTTTGAGTTTTATTTATATTTTTTTTTGTATTTAGAACATTTTGATTATAGTATTCTGATTTCGTGGTATGCATGATCCGTTCAATCGGTTGACAACTCATGTGATTATTTCTCTACGTTACCCTCTTTTAAAACTAAATTGAATTTTAATGATAAGACTAATCGAGTTCTTTGGTACACGTTAAGTAGTAGTATCAATTAATCTAAAATTAATCTTAATGATAAGACTAATCGAGTTCTTTGGTACACGTTAAGTAGTAGTATCAATTAATCTAAGGTTTCAACTGAAAAAATTGGACCTCAATGTCATTCAGATCAAAAGATGCATTGATTATGATAATGAAAATTACCTGCACTACGACTATAACGACAAAATATATAATTCATTATGATATGAACGTATCCAAACATTAATTATACCATGAGTTTATTTATTAACATACCAACTCTCTCTTTTTTTTTCTTTTTTTTTTTCCAGTGAAATCAATATTAAATGATCTTTAAAATTTCAATTATGCTATTTTATATTATTGTTTAGTTTAATGTTTTACCTGGAGTTAAATTTTAAATTCGTTTTCAAATATGTTCAATTCAAATAAAATTGGTTGGTTTTGAATTCAAACATGTATTTAATAGTAGAATATAACGTGCGAGTGTGTACGCATGCTTGCTTATAAGTGCGTGCCTTTGTAATCGTAGCTAGACGATATAAGAAATTAAAAAGACGAAATCCAAGAGATTGGAGTATTAAACTCTATATTGTTAAAATTGAAAAAGTAAATGGATCCAAATCAAGAAACACTTAATTCACTTAACCAAACCACTTGATAAAC
>CM071721.1:6699145-6709418 GCA_036630335.1 Physaria fendleri | reverse complement strand
ACACAAATATAAAAAGAGAACCTATTAGTCGCATGTGTGAGATCGAGCGGCGCAGTTTTTAAATTTAACCTAAAAAGGGCAAAAGAAGAAAGCAGAGACGAAACATCATAACCACAACTACTACTTCACACGTAATACTGCCACGCGTCGTCTCGTAGTTAAGTGTTAGTGACCAAACTAGAATCTTGTTCCCTTTTTAGACCAGACAACATAAACCAAATTTATCACCATATTAGTTTGTTTTTGTTATCCTTTTGTTTGCTTTTTGACTAAGAAGCACATACTTTTGATATTTGGTGAATCCTGTTTGCCTGCTTTATTAAAAAAAAAATATTATTAGAAAAAATAACCTTTTTACTGTTGGTAGTTGAGAAATTTGTCGTCTATAAAGAAAATAAAAATTGAAATATGTATTAAAATAACAATTATTAAAGACAATAATAAAGACTTGTCTAAGGTTTAATAGTCCATTAGTAATAGTGGCGGCTTTATTCATGAGTAGGCCAATTGACCCCATTATCATTACGTGAGGACGAAGTTGATTTGACTTTAGTCAGTACGTTGCATGTTCAATTTGACCCCTTTTTCTATTTTTTTTCTCTTTAATCTTTTAAGTTTTTAACGATTTTTAACGATAACTCTTAATATATATATATATATATATTTTATTTTTTATTTTGTATACAGTGTTTTATATTTTAATATAGTGTTTTCTCTCCATCACAAAGCACACTAACCAACTCTCAATATATTCAAAAGTACTTTGATTTTTTTACTTAAAAGCTAATATTTATGCAAATTATTCCTAGTTTAATGTATATTACGGGTTTAATGTATATTACGGTTAAAATCCAAATATATTTTTCTAAAAATGAATAAAGCTAATAGGGATATTCCTAATGGATTCCTATTATTTACAATAAATCATGGGCTTAATTTGATTTATTTGCTAATTTTATGATTAATTCAAATAATAAAATATATCTTTAGGAAATTATATGGAGCTTAAAAAAAATGAGGACCAATAGAGAACAAACAACACAATACAAAAAGATGAATATTCTCAAATGCCCTTATCCTAATATAATCGTAATCAGAATGTAATTAAAAAAACGAATGTAATCTTAATGGGCCCCATGGCCCAAAGTCAAGTTGCCTCATTCTCTCAAATCTTCTCCTACCTACTACTATATAAAGAGGTGCCAATTGCCTTCATCAAACTCACGCCTCTCTTCTTCATTTCCGTTATCTCTTGCTAGGTTTCCGTCCCTGTTTTCTTGCATTTTCCCGAGAAAAACTTCACATTCTCGTTCCTTTTTCCAGTTTTTCTTTTCTTTTTATAATACCCTCTTCATAAACAAATTCATTTCCGCATGGTTGGAGAATAATAAAAAATCTTCTTTTGTTGTGTTCAGATTTGGAAATTTTCCTTTTTTTTTGTTGAGATTTGAAATTGTCATCGTGGAGATTCTCGTTGTAGCAGGTAAGGCAGCGAGAGGTGGGTTTCACGGCGGGGATAGATTCATCTTCTGCCTTCTCTTGAGGGGGTAGCCGAGGCTCCGGCCTCGGCGGTTTGTATACCCCTACCTTCACAAAACATCTGAAGCTACGATTTTTCTAATTTCTCCGGCCTCGGCGGTTTGTATACCCCTACCTTCACAAAACATCTGAAGCTACGATTTTTCTAATTTATCTCTCGAAAGTTTTTGTTTTTCTTCGAGAATTTTCTGTGAATTGAGATTGTGATCGTTTTGCTGAAAAGAGAGTGAAGATAAAGATGCCTGCTTTAGCTTGCGTTGATACCTCCTTTGTTTCTCCCGGTTACGTTTTCTCCGATACCGTCGATGATGTCTTTATCCCGGCGTCACCAACATCCGCCGTTGACAGTTCTTGCCGTTGGTCTACCTCTCTCTCATCTTCTCTTTACCGGATCGATGGATGGGGAGCTCCTTATTTCACCGCAAATTCGTCTGGTAACATCTCTGTTCGTCCTCATGGCTCTGAAACTTTACCTCACCAAGATCTCGATCTGCTCAAAATCGTTAAGAAGGTAACAGATCCAAAATCCTCCGGTGGTTTGGGATTACAGCTTCCGTTAATCGTTCGTTTCCCCGATGTGCTGAAGAATCGGCTCGAGTGTCTTCAATCTGCGTTTGATATGGCGATTCAGAGTCAAGGATATGGTTCTCATTACCAAGGTGTTTATCCGGTGAAATGTAATCAAGATCGTTTCATTGTTGAAGATATTGTCAAGTTTGGATCTTCGTTTCGATTTGGATTAGAAGCTGGTTCTAAACCTGAGATCCTTCTTGCTATGAGCTGCTTGTGTAAAGGTAATCCTGATGCCTTTCTTGTGTGTAATGGTTTTAAAGATGCTGAGTATATATCTTTGGCTCTGCTTGGGAGAAAACTTGCTTTGAATACTGTGATTGTGCTTGAGCAAGAAGAAGAGCTTGATTTGGTTATTGAACTGAGCCAGAAGATGAATGTGTGGCCTGTGATTGGGTTAAGGGCTAAGCTGAGGACTAAACATGAGGGTCATTTCGGATCAACTTCAGGTGAAAAGGGCAAATTTGGTTTGACAACTACTCAGATTGTTCGTGTGGTGAGGAAGCTGAGCCAATCTGGTATGCTTGATTGTCTTCAGCTTCTGCATTTTCATATTGGATCACAGATTCCGTCGACCTCGTTGCTCTCTGGTGGTGTCGTCGAGGCTGCTCAGCTTTACTGTGAGCTTGTGCGTCTTGGTGCACAGATGAAAGTTATTGACATTGGTGGTGGTTTGGGGATTGACTACGACGGCTCCAAGTCTGGAGATTCGGATCTTTCTGTTGCTTATGGTCTTGAGGAGTATGCTGAAGCTGTTGTAGCTTCTGTTCGGTTTGTATGTGACCGAGTATCTGTGAAACATCCGGTGATATGCAGTGAAAGCGGGAGGGCAATAGTTTCTCATCATTCAGTGTTGATCTTTGAAGCTGTTTCCGCTGTTAAACCAATGGTTGATCAAGTGACTCCTGGCGATATTCAGTTCCTGTTCGAAGGTGATGAGGAAGCTCGAGCCAGTTACGAGGATCTTTACGCTGCTGTGATGCGTGGAGACCACGAAAGCTGCCTCCTTTATGTCGAACAGCTGAAGCAGAGGAGTGTTGATGGTTTTAAAGAAGGTGTTTTAAGCATCGAGCCGATTCCTGATCTCTGGGGGATTGATCAGTTGTTTCCTATAGTTCCTATCCATAAGCTCGATCAGAGGCCCGAGAAACGTGCAATCCTATCTGATTTAACGTGCGACAGTGATGGGAAGATCGACAAATTCATAGGAGGTGAATCTACCTTGCCGTTACATGCGCTGGACAACAATGGCGGTGGAGGAAGGTACTTTTTGGGTATGTTCCTCGGAGGGGCTTACGAGGAAGCTCTTGGTGGAGTCCACAATTTGTTCGGTGGACCAAGTGTTGTTCGGGTCTTGCAAAGCGATGGACCACACAGCTTTGCAGTGACTCGAGCCGTGTCTGGACAATCCTCAGCTGATGTTCTTCGCGCAGTGCAACATGAACCAGAACTTATGTTTCAGAACCTTAAACACCGAGCAGAAGAAGTGATGCATACCAAAGGCGGTAGCGATGAAGAAGACGGAGAAGTTGATGAGTTCCACAATGTTGCGGCTTGTCTTGACCGTTCGTTCCATAACATGCCGTATCTTGCAACTGAGCCGGCATCGAGGAGTAACTCTCTTTCAGCAGCGATCAGTAACCTTGGTTTTTACTATTCCGATTTTTGTCTTGTTAGACCATTATTGTTTAAGGGATTAGGTTCACTGCAATCGTGGGGAGATGTGTCCATGAGCGAAGAGTGAATGTGACAACACACGAGTTCCACATGGATTTGGTAGATTCTGACATGGGGCTAACGGTGGTAGAATCCAATCCTATACCTGTTTTGCTTTGAAATTAGCGATTTTGGGTTTTGGAATCGGAATATTGTTTGCAAGGTGACTCATTTACTTTTCTCAACCATGTGGTCCCTCCTTTACCAAAATGCCATGTGCTTGCGTAACGACATAGATTCGCTTGGATCGGTCTGAACTCTTACCTCCCCAAGTTGGATCATTTATTTCTAATCAACGGCTCAGATTGAATCCCCGATAAATTTGGAGTTTGTTTAAACGCTGCGTTTCTAGAAGGCAGACATGTAGACTATCAAAAACAAGAGACAGGAGAAACAATGAGCCATGGCAGCTATAAAGTAAACACCTTTTATTGACTCAGAGACTGTAACGAGTGAGCGAATCTTTTGTATGGTTTGAACCTATCTTTATTGCAAAAAGAAAAAGAGCACACTTTTTGATGGTTTTCATGGTCGGAACATCCATGATTCACACGCAGTAGAAAATAGTTTAGATGAAGAGATATAGAAAATAGTTTAGATGAAGAGATATAACCAAATTGAAACAAGATAAGTCTTACTGGAATGAAACATCTTTGAAAATAGCAATTGGTCTTTCAATCGTTTCAACTTTGAAAGCTTTTTAGTTTTATCTGCTGAACTTTAGTAACTGGATGCTTCAATTTTATTGATGGGTATATGACAATATGCAAACTAGGTTTATGGGTTGTCTTCTAGACCATAGTTGTACACCAATCTCAATCCCAGCAGGCGGAGTTGGGTTTCTACAGAATTTTGAGTCACCAGGTGCCCATGGAACAATATACTAATATTTTGAATAACTAATGTCGTATGGAAAATCAACAACAGGATATATGTCTATATATCATTTTTAGTCTAGTAGATTAAAATATTTTGAGTTCAAATTCAGATATAATGTTATTAGAAGTGTAAGTTAATAACCATCGACCCAAAATATTTCAGATCTAAGAAAATTATTTGAAGTTAGAATTCTGTAAGAATGTTTAATAATAGTATTAAAATCACTAGATTATAGTCACAATATATTGGATTCATGAGCATGAACACAACTTTAAAGTATCTAAAAATATCAACAAACTATTAAGGTTGTATGAGTTACTTTGTCGGTGGTGATATTTACACAAGTAAGCAGCAACAAAGGTCTAATGTGTAATTATCGTTATGATACAACTACTAATTAATAGACATTGATTATTTTCCTTAAAGAGTTGATTAATTAACTCTCATATCATAATTAACCCCTTCTAAAAATGAAGCCAAGCCGAACAAGTAACAAAAACTTAATAACTTTTGGGACAAGAGAGATTCTCATTTTTTGTGAGCTTCCAAATCAGACATTAACTTAACCGGTTTAGCCTTTTTCTGCCTGTACTTGGCATATGAGTACCACACACCACCAGCTGTATTGACCACTAAACCAGATACGTTCAAAGCATGTACTTCAACACCACCACCAGCTGTATTGACCACTAAACCAGATACGTTCAAAGCATGTACTTCAACACCACCCAAGAGAACAAAGCCAAGCGTCTAAGAGATTAAACAAGAAGCAAAGATAAGTAAGACTCAGATCATGAAGAAACAGAGTTAAATCAGAGTATATATATACTTACTGTGGAACCAACGCCTTTTAGGACACCAACAATGGTTGTTGTTAGAGCAGAGTTGACAATGGTGCAAAGAAACATTGTGAAGTTGAGGACAATGCCCATAACTAGTGATAGAATTAGAATCACTAAGAATGGTAGATAAGAACACTGTCAAAAAGAGAAAAAGGTTTCACTTTACTTCTTTAAGAGAAAAGTTTTTGAATGATGAGAGTTTTTGACCGACCTTTGCAAGCAATAGGGATAAAGAGTTTGGGAATTCGCCCGTAACTATGATGAGGAATGACAAAAATGGAAGAGAAAGGAAGCTGTTATAGAACATTATCTCAATCGAGGAAAGTCCGTCTTCTGCACCAGACTTCTCCACCAGTACAAGGTACATGGTCTGCAGTCACGAAATGGAAACAATACTTGTGGTTAATTAGAGATTGATGCGAAAGAGGAAAAAGAGCAAAGAAACTTACCTGGAAAAAGACAGATGTTAAAGCCAAACCATACCCAAAAGATCAAAAGAAAAATCTCCAAGAGCTGCAATTACACAACCTGCAGCGGTCAGTAGTACAGACAGAGCAACCTGAAATTGGAACAATAGATTCAGAACTTGAACCATTACAAAAACTTTTACAAGAAAGAGATCGATGCAATAACCTGAGTTGTTGGTTTGCCTTTACCAAACAGAAACCCGGCAATCAAAACAGCGAGTGGAGTGAGTCTTTTAATAGCAATATACATTGGAATATTGACTCCTTTTAAGCTTGCAAGAGCAAAGGCAACATTAGCATTGTAAAAGATTGAAACAGGGAGAAGCTTTTTCGCAGTAGCCAAATCGATTCCTTTAGCTTTTGTGTATCCCATTCGTCTGCCAAAGTGTATAAGCAAAGAAGTAGCCAATTGCTAATACAAAACCAAACAAAAGCAAAACGAAACCGAACTCATAATCAGCAATTTGAGGAATGTGATTCTCTGATATCAAATCCTGAAGAATCAACATAACTTTTCAGTACCTGTAGAGTAAGAACAGTCATTGAATGTGGATACTGCATAATCACAGCTTTGTTGATAAAAACCATAGCCATTGAAGCAACGCCATATGAAACAGCTGCGATTAAACTGCATCATAGCACCAACATTGAAATCTTCAGTACTTAAAAGCTTACTTATATGTCAAACCCAAATTTGTCTAAAATTTTGATTCTATTTAAAGCTCGGATCCAGATCTAACCTAGACGAAGAACCGAAGTTTTTAGATTCATAACAGTTGCAGAAGCACTTAAAACCAGTAATTACCAACCCTAAGTCTTAAATCGATCAAAATTCAATCCAAGAAACACTTGAAGAAGCACTTAAAAACAAGTATTTACAGATCCTGAGTCTTAAATCGATCAAAATCCAATCTTAGAAACTTCCTAATCAAAATTTAAAAACCCAAAAAAAAAAAAAAACAATAAATCTAAGTACCGACCTAATGGACGAGCTAGGCTCCATTTCAGCTTGAACATCCATGGAAAAGAAGAGTAATTGGAGATATATAAATCTATGAAAAATCTGAGTACGTGATATGCACAGAAATCAAAAGAAGAAACGTGAAATATACACGATTTGTGGCGGATTCAAAACGCATTTCGAGAAGAAAGTGCGATTAAACTCATTTCAATTTTTAATCTTTTTTTTTGTCCTGGGATTGTGGATCGAGCTGAGTCGAGGTTTGAAGCTTCTCACTCAGTGGATTTTACTGGGCGAGAAAATTACAAGTGAATTATGGAGTGAGTCAACATTCCAAAAGTCAAAATAAACCTCAAGTACTTTAACCAGTCTCTTTCAACCAATTAAACCGGCCGTCCGTAAGGCCCAAAGGCCCAAAACCTCCGAGGCACAAAAGCCCAATATCAAAAGAAAATTAAATAATATTGGGGTGAGAGAGGCTCGAACTCTCGACCTCAGGATCACTCAGTAGCTATGAGACCTACGCGCTAGCCAACTGCGCCACCACCCCTTGTTGACTTCGATCTTAAACATATATATAAGTAAAGATTAATTCAACAATAGAAAGTTAGAAACCACATAACCAGATTTTGTGTCACACTCTTAGATTAAAAAGTTACATATACACTAGGGGTAGGAAAAAAAACCATAACCGAAAAAATCGAACCGAACCAAATCGAAATAGAAGGTTTAGTTTGCTTATGGTTTTGGTCGAAAACCCATTTGGTTATAGTTTTTATAAAACTGTTGGTTTAGATTTGGTCAGGTTCGAAACCGAAAAAACCGTAAAAACCGAATGTTTATATTAGATTATATATTAATAAATTTATTTACAATGATTGTGATAAATTATATATATATATATATATATTTATTTATTATGTGTTATTTTTAAATTATAAAATTTTTAATGTAACAATTAATTTAGATAAATGTGTAATTAGTTTTGATACCTTAATTTAGATGATGATAATGAATTTTAGTGAAGTATTTTGAACTTGAAAATCGATTATTCTTGTTCGAATAATTGTTTTAACCATTTGCATTCTTTCTTGGTGCAATCTAAACTCGATCTTTGGAAAATTTGATATTTAAATTCGAAAGATTTGAGTACTGGTAGCTAATCTGATGTCTTTGCATCTCAAAAATTTGATATTTAAATTCGAAAGATTTGAGTACTGGTAGCTAATCTGATGTCTTTGCATCTCAATCCAACGGACCAAAACTAATCAATATATCATTCCCTTTTTTATCATACGTGTCAAATCCACCAAATTGGATTAACTAGATTACTTGTACCACAAATATTTAAAAAGCGGACCATGAAATTTAAAATGAGAGGAAGGTTAGTTATGCATTGAGCAAGAAGATACCGAGAACGCTATACTCGAAATACCTTAATTAATAAAGTGATTGTTGATATGCACTTTTCAATTAGTCTTTAGCTCAAAAAGTCTAATAAGTTTTGAATGTTTTAATTTATAGTATCTAGCTTTAATCAAAACATAACAGAGTAGTGCATGAGGAATAGAAGATTTAAAATAAGAAAGAGCTGACGTGGCGAGGCGAAACAAGAGCGATCTGAGAGGCGACCAATTTTTCTCCCTTTTCCGACAATCGATCAAGGTGTTCTTCTTAGTTTGAAGATCTGGTAAGGTTTAGAAGTGTAATCAGAGCCGCCGTAATGGCGAGAAAGGGGAAGCAGTCCCCCAAAAACTCTCGGAAGAAGAAATCAGGATCTTCTCAGAAATCGAAAGTTTCAATTTCAGATCTGAAAAAAAAATTGATTGACTCTTGTTCTAGAGATACTCAAAGCTCAGAGATTCCTTCATCTCCAGAGACTCCTGGGATTAATTCTCAAGAAAAGACTTTGGGTGAAGCATCTCTCGTAGTAGAGATTCCATTATTGCCCATTGAGGAGGTTCCTCAGAAGAATGATACTGAGGAAATATTAAGTTCGTCGGGTGTAAAGGACGTCGAAGCTGAAGCTCAGCAAGTAAAGTCTCAAACCGAACAATCAGTTACAATACCCATATCACAGACCGATAATGGGATTGAAGAAGGTGAAATCCAAGAGATTTCGACGGGTCCACAGAACAAAGACGCTCCAGCAACTTGGTGCGAATTAGTCTCATCCAAGCACAAGATGAAAAAGAAAGGTACTCCTTTATATTCTTCCCTCTGGAGAATTATGTGTTATGATTCCGGATGAAGTTATAATCAGGAATCAACATCGCTGGGCCAACCATATCTTAGCGCAGTTCCATGAGACTGCTTCGTCTCCTGGAGCTCTTCACTCAATTGTTAACGGTATTTGGAGTAAGAGATTTAGAGATATAACGGTTGCTAAATTGTCCTCCCAGTCTTTCCTTATTAGAATACCAAATTCTGCTACTAGATCTTGGGTCCTAAAATAGGAAATGTGGCACATTGAAGGGCAAACAATGTTCGTAGCTAAGTGGAATCCGGGAGTCACACCTCAACTAATTATTCTCACTCACGAACCAGTTTGGATTGAGTTCAAAGGGGTTCCGCCACAATTCTATTCGCCAAAAGCTCTTGAACACATTGCTAGGTTAGTTGGAGATCCAATAGATCTTCATCCAGAAACGAAAAGAATGATGAATTTGGAGGTGGCTAAGGTTTTCACAGTTGTGGATCTGAGGGGACCAGTTCCAGAAGCAGTGTTTGCAGCTTTCTAGAGAGGAGGAACTACTAGGATTGAAGTCCATTGCCCATGGCTACCTCCCAAATGTGAGCATTGCAAGGAAATTGGACATTCTAAGAAAAAATGTCCCTCTGCTCCCATCCTATGCTCTACTTGTAACTCAACCATCCATGAATTCTCCTCATGTCCTAGGAAAGGTCAACATCCCAAGAAAAATTCGAAAAATGCTTCAGAAAGACAGAAAGTGGCTGAGGATAAATTTGAAAACCAGAATGGGTTGGATAAAGATGTTGATCAAGAGGGATGGATCACCAAGAAGTCAAGGAAATGAAAACCAGAATGGGTTGGATAAAGATGTTGATCAAGAGGGATGGATCACCAAGAAGTCAAGGAAATCTAGATCAAAATCAAAGAAAGTGAATGGACAATCAGAGGAACAGGCAGATCAGCAGCTGAATAAAGAGCCTCCAAGTAAAGAAGTTGAATTGCAGGTAGGGGTGGGCAAAAAAACCATAACCGAAAAAATCAAACCGAACCAAACCGAAATAGAAGGTTTGGTTTGGTTATGGTTTTGGTCGAAAACCCATTTGGT
>CM071721.1:6680714-6693454 GCA_036630335.1 Physaria fendleri | reverse complement strand
TTTTTTTTTTTTTTTTGACAAGAGCCTCTTTTTATTAGTAGAAACATATTTTAACCGTAACCCTGGAATATAGGGGAAAAAAAACGAGAACTTTAACCCCAACAACACTTTCATTGTTTCCGTCAACCAATTCTCCCTCCCTCCCTCCTTCTCCATGGATTCCACCACCGGTTACACCGCCGGAGCACGATCCGGAGGCAAAATTATTCGTCAACGACGGACCGTTACTGCCAGAACGCCATACGACCGTCCCTCTACGGCACTCCGAGACCCTCTTCCTCAAAACCCTAGTTGGATCTCAAGACTCAGCGGAATTGCTTCTGGTGCCGGAAAATTCATTTCTTCCGTCGTATTCTCGGACTCTTCCAAGACTCAGCGGAATTGCTTCTGGTGCCGGAAAATTCATTTCTTCCGTCGTATTCTCGGACTCTTCTGAGGAGGAGGAGGATGAGGAATCATCTTCAGGTTTGAATTATTAATCTGGGTTTTTAGATAGAATTAGTTCGCGGTTGCGAATTTGAATTTTTCTTGATTTGAAGTTTCACATTTCTCTTTCCTTTATTTAAATTTGAATTTTTCTTGATTTGAAGTTTCACATTTCTCTTTCCTTTATTTAGGCATGGTTAAGTACTAGTTCTAAATCTTGAATTTTTATTCGTTTACGGATTCAATTGGGCTATTCTTGTTCTCCTACTTGACTTGCATATATAATTTAGTTCTTGGATTGGAAAAAACATAAGCTTGGTGTGTTATTGGGTTTAATATGTCTCTCCTACTTTTTCTACAGATATTGATGGTGATGAGGATGTTGAGAACATTATGGAAGAGGTACTAACACTTTTTCAACAGAGTATGTTGATGGAAGCATGATTTCAGTTTATGTAGAATGAATCTGATGTGTGATTGTGTGAATAGGATCTTGTGAATGCCCAACAACCAACCATACAACAACTTGGTTCTAAGCGTGTAATTGAGCAGCTTCTCATGCAAGAAACATTTGTTAGGTATTTCACGATTTCCGGTTATATACATCATTAGTAGCATTCCCTTTTGCCTGTATTATTATTTACCATCTCGTGGCTTAAAGAATGTTTGTGATACTTGTTTGGTTACCAAATATAAGATGATCTCATATTCCTGCTAAGACATCCATGTGAATGTTGTTTCAGGGAAGAGGGTGATAGATTAATAGATATCATCAAGGCTAGGGTTGTAGATCATCCCAGTGTCCACACTGCTCTTGAGGGGAGGTATACTAACAATGAATTGACAAGTGGTATGTAACTAATGATATATTGTGGATACTAACAATGAATTGACAAGTGGTATGTAACTAATGATATATTGTGGAAGCGGGTAAGATTAGTCAATAAAGCTGTCATGGAAGCAAGAAAATGGTTAGAAGAGAAGAAATTAAGATCAAGTTCAAAGGATAAAGTAAGTTCTGGAAATTTGTTTCTTACAGTTTCATACTGCTGCTGGTGTGTTTTTTCTTGCACTGTCTCCTCTCTGTCACTTAACCATTGTTATCCATTGTACATAGAGACATCTTCTGTTTTTGTTCAAATTCAGTGCATGATTTTAGTGTTCTACACTACTCCATCCTATCTGCAATGTAGAAGTTCTCTTACAAAAGTGGGTTGTTTTTGATTGAGACCATTTGGTAACATTAATTATCAAATATCGTTTTTGGAAAATACCTTTTCTCACAAAAAATTATTTATACCATTGTTCTTTCATTCGAGAGGACAAAGACCATTTTCTCAGTGCAATTATTCATCCTCTGGTAGCTTCTCTTACACAGTTTACCGCCATTGCTATTATCCTTTTCATTGTGCTTTATAATGAAAGGTTTGTAAGGTGGAGAAAGGAAAGCAAATTAGATAAGAACTCTCTACTGTTATTTGGTTATCTATTACAAGTATTTTCTCTTCTTATCCTTAGAAATCTTTTTATGGTTCTGTAAATCGTATCATATGATCACATCTCAACCATTAGTTTCAATCTCTAGGAAACCGAAGATGGGACTGGATCGCCTGTGGATGTGGCCAAGTCATATATGCAGGCTCGTGTACCATGGGGATCTCCGGCTGTGACTAGTTCTGAATTTCGATCACCATCATCAGTAGGAACGCAACTGCTTAAAGAAGGGACACCTTTTCCTTATAGAGGTGGAATCTTATCCTCGTCCAAGGTTAGAACTCTTAAGCTTTTGTGAGACAAAGACATCTGTTTAACTTCTGTTGTTTATATTAGTTAACCACAAAGTTATTTGTGGGACACTATTTCCAGCTTTTCCAAAGGCAAAGTTGGTGTACTTCTAATGGCTCAAATTTGTTCTTTTCCGTTTTGACATTTGATACCAAAATGCAGCTGAAAAGGAAATCTGGTTCTAATCAGTCATGGAATATTCAAGATGAACTTCGCAAAGTCAGAGCTAAAGCAACAGAGCAGATGCTTAAAAGTCCCAGTAGCATAGCCTCGCTGGAACCTAAACTCAGCCCCTATGCTTTAGCGACTGATATGCTCAAACGAACTGCTGCGTCTTTGAATGCTGATGGAGGTATTGAGTTGTTTGTTTTTTTCTTTATTTACACGTGGAGAAAGTGTTTTAGTAATAGATATCAGGAGATGAAGTTGAAAGTATTCTGTTCTGGTTACAAGTAGTAACTCTTCTTTTTCTGTTATTTCAGCTGTACGGAATGAACAAAGTGGTGTTCTACCAAATTCAGCCATACCTACCTCTGGACAAAATCAGGTATTCAAGCACTTTCTACACTGTCTCTATTCTAATAAGAAAACTTGCAGTTCAATCTTATTTTCCCTTGTGTGTTTAATTGAGTGAAGACTACAGAAGCTAATCAAGCCGTTGAAGAAACAGGAGTTTTACGCACTAGATTTCGTTAGTTTCTCCCTTGATCCTTTCTTTGTATTCACTATGTTATCTTTTATTTTATATAATCTTTCTCATGGATTTAATGTTTTCTGCTTAGGTGCAGTTGGTTTGGACGAGACATTTATCTCCACACAAAGAGGCAAGCCATCTGAAGATACGAATACCGCCCCTCAAAGGTTTTTAGTGTGCTTATCCTTCCAACTCAGATTGGACCTTGTTTCTTCTCGATAGATCCATTTTTTAGTACAGCAACCTTCTTAAGTTTCTCAACTGTTTTTGTCAGTGGAATCGCTGTAGATGACTTCAACGATCAAGATGGTGACCTTATCCAACCTAGCTCAACTATTGGAGATACCACAAATGGTAACACGTTTGGATTTCTAAATTCCGTTGGTTTTGGGTGCTGTTACTTGGGTTCTCTTTATTTACTTGTGCTCCTATTAATGCAGTTGTCTTGGGCCTTAGGGCAACTTTGGATCCAACTGGGAAGCCTTGCATCCCAAAAGATGTGTTTGAAACATCAATAGAAGCTGATGAAATAAGGGCAGCATGTCCTACTTCGAACGGTTTACCATCTTCATCACCTAGGTGAAAGATACAACACTTTCTCGAATAACAGGCTCCTTTGTATAGCTAGCTTGACATGAGATAACATTACTTCCTACTAAGCAAAGCCTTATTTTTTCAGTTCACCAGTGGCTGTGGAAGGTCAACCAAAACCCAAACCACCAGAAGAAACCGAGTCTTCCTGGCCTATAGCTGGAACTCCTGATGATGATCTCAGAATATGGAATGGCTCAGATGGTATGATTAATAATGAAAACAATGACAGTGACGCTAGCGCCTCACATAACAGTTCAAATGCACATGAAGAAGCTTTTCCAGAATATCAGTCTCTAGTACCAAACTCAAACTCTGTAAGTAGCAGTCCTGTCTACAGAGGCCGAGAAAGAGGAGGCCGTGGTAGAGGAAGAGGACGAGGAACTCGAGGGAAAGGAAAAGCCAAATAAACTCTGTGACAGTAGCTGTACACAACATCCCAATCAAGTAGGAGAGTATCATGAGGTAGAATTATGTGGCATGGGTTTTTAGATTTCAATCTCTTTTAGGTTTTCTTGTAGTTATGTCATATTGTGTGTCTTCTCTTTCTTTTGTGTGAATCTCCAATGGTTTATGTCACTGTCATTGTTAGTTATTTACAGTTACAATCCCTGTCAATAAAAGTTTGACTTTGACATGGTTCTTGAATTAGTTCCAGACAGAGACTCTTTCAACTGCCAACAACATGTTACAACTTTACAGATATCGTGTACATGTATGAATCTCTGGCTCACAATCTAATCCCTAATAATGGAGGAATCATCAAACATAACAAAGAAAGAAACAAACAAACCTGAAAATCAATTAATGCCTACCTCTATGGTTCCAACAAATCTCATTACAGAGGATACCATTAAACAAAAGTTGAAACAGTTTCTTTTTGTTCTCAGTTCATCTGCTCACCTATGAGGTCAAGACCCACAAGAAGAAAGGTGATCCCTTGGAACAACAGGAAGTAGAAATGTACTCCTTGAGCTGCCAAAAGACTCCTTAGTGCTGCAGTGAGCAAAAGAAAGGCTAAGGTAAGCTCTTTGTGGTATATCTTATTGGTTTTCTTGATGGGTTTCTTTGGAACCACTTGTTTCTCTTCTTCGAGTTGGTTCAGCTCCAAAAGCTCACTGTCGGAAACTCCTCTAAGCATTTGGCTTCTCTTGTTTAGTTCATCTTTCTCATTGATAGATAAAAGATCTGACTCTGATGATCTCCCAGCTTTCTTTGTGACAATCCACTCGTAAGAGCTACCCAATTGGAATAATCCCGATACCATCGCGTTAAACTTGGTGACAGACATTGTGTTCTCGAACAAAAGGTAAGGGACGATGAAGGGGAACGATTTTGGAGATGGGAGAAGGTTGAGGAAAGACATTAAAACCGGTACGTAGCAGATAACCCAAACAGGGAGCTCAGCTTCTGGAACAAACATGGTGAGTGGAAGGATTATGCAGAACAATGTGAAGGAGTAAAAAGGAAGTATGAGTTTCCTAAGAAGAAAGAAGAGCAGTATCAGATTCGCCTTCTTCCATATAGCTATCTGCAAGACGAATAAATGAGATGTCATTCACATGATGATGTAAAAACTATGCATAAGAAAAGAGCTCTACACTACCTTAGAGGTCAAGATTGAACCAAGACACAAGCGGAAAAGCTGCATAGGTCCCGAGTGCCATCGGTGTTGCTGCTTCTTATATGCTTCATACGACTCAGGAACTTCACAAAGGACCTATAGAATTTTTTGAGTCTAGTTAAATGATTTGGTTGCATTTATAAGATTCTTTAGAAATGATCTACAAATAGTAGTACCTTGACATCATTAAGATAGATGAACTTCCATCCATGGAGATGAGCGCGGACTGCTATGTCCATATCTTCAACGGTGGTCCTTTCAAGCCAACCACCAGATTCCTCAAGGGCTTTAATTCTCCAAACTCCAGCTGTTCCATTGAAACCAAAGAAGTTCAAGAACACACCGTTCACTTGCTGTTCAACCTCAAAATGAAAACACAGATTGATGTTCTGAAGACGGGTCAACAAGTTCTCGTCTTTGTTCACAAATGTCCATCTAGCTTGAACCAAACCCAACTCTGGGTTATCCTGAAAATGTTATTAAACTCTAACATGTTAGAATTCTCTCCACGTTATCAAATGAAAACTGATGTTAATACCAACCTTGAAATGTGGAACTGTTAGTTTAAGGAAATCAGGAGTAGGTTGAAAATCGGCATCAAATATTGCGACAAACTCGTATGCTTCCACATAATCACAGCTCATAGCAGACTTGAGGTTACCAGCTTTATATCCAGTTCTAACCAAGCGATGCCTATAGATTATATTCACTCCCTTTTGGCTCCATTTGGCAACCTCATCTTTAATCAACTGTTGGATGCTTTCATCATCCGAATCATCGAGGATCTGAACCAGTATTCGATCTTTTGGCCAATCAAGTTGACACACAGCAGATATAGATTGTTCATATACCTAAACAAGAAGAAGAAGACCAAAGATCATTACATTGAAAGATAAAAACATGAACTTAGGTCAAAGAGCAAACCTCTTTCTCATTGCACATTGGTATCTGAACAAGAACCATTGGATACTCAAATCCAGATCCTTCAACATCATCATTACGGAACAGTTCCTCATCAAATCTAGGCTTAATTTTCTTGTACTTAATCCAGAAACAACCCAAGCAAAGTATCAAACGATCCACGGACTGTATGAGGAACAGAACAATACAAAACTTGGAGAGAGCTTTAATGAGAGGAGCAATATAATCAGCTCTTAAGCTTAACCAACCAACATAAACAAGATGAAACAAGCTCTGGATCTCAAGTGTGCTAGTGGGGATATAAAGATTAGGGCTTTGAAAGTAATGCCATCCTCTGAAATAAGCAACAATCTCAAACCCTAGAATCATTAAGGAAACAGCTAAGAAGAGCTTAATGGCTGTGAAAAGCCATCTGTCTCTACCTAATTTTTCAGAACCCATTGGCTGAGTGAAACTAAGACGTCTCTTAATGGAACCAAGGAGAGACCAGAAGACAGTAGCGAGCCAAGTGAGACATCCAACAGCTCTATGAGCTTTGAGAAGTAAAACCCAAGTCACTTGCTTTGCGTTTTTGCCTCTACTCTTCTCAACTGGTCTAAAAGCTGAATCTGGACCGTCGATTTCAACTACTGAGTAATTTGGATTCTCCATTTTTACCACAACTGGTGTTCCTTTTCTTGTATCCTTCGCCCACCAATTTGAAAAATCTAACCTTGGAGCCATTTTTGCCTCTCAGAGTATAGAAATCGAAGTGATACAGAGCAGAAAGTACTTTAATTTCTCAATGTGGTAAAGATCCCCAAAATCTCAAAGTGGGAGATTAACCAAAACCCATTTCCAGTAAAACAAAAAGAGAGCAACTTTGACTGAGTGAGTGAGTAAATTTTCAAGAAATGAACAAGCTTTAGTACAGATAATGGAAGAAATGTGAAGACCCAGATCTCAGAAATCTTAAAGACCCATTTTTTTTTTTTTTCAGAAAACAGTTCAGGAAGACAAAAAGGAAGCAACTTTGAGTGAGTGAGTGAGTGATTGAGTAAATTTTTAAGAAAGGAGAAAGCTTTAGTACAGATAAAATGTGAAAACCCAGATCTCAGAAATCTGAAATCTCAAAAACCCATTTTTTATTTTTTAAATAAAGAAGACAAAGAAACATCCAGCTCAAAGGATCATTTATAGTGGACCTATTTTTTTTTAGAGAATGACAGAGAGAAGAAAGAGTTGGTGAGAGAGAGAAGCTGTAAGATGTCTCTTCACACTATCATGAGTGTGTTACTTCAAATGCTTTGGTGGCTTGAGCATGCAAATTCATCTCTTTGTTATCTCACTCTTTTGTAAGTTTTCACCACCACTTGTCATTTCCTGAATCATGACATGATATATATAAATCAATTCATGACAAAAAAAATAAAATAAAAAAAATCAATTAAAGAAAATCCATTGACTTAATAGGAAAAGATTACATACCAAATTGGATTCAAATTATATTTTATCAATATAGTATAATCCTTTTGTATTAGTCCATTAAACTGAATAATTTCCAATCATGTAATGTTAATTGGAGAAAGGTTTATTGTAATATTTAATTTATGAATCAAAACTTTATTCTTTATATACCTTTTGAGAATTACAATGATGACATTACCAATAATTCTCATAAATAATATATATAAATATGTCAAAAATGGAGACAAATCTTGTTTAATTATAATTTTAAATTTAATTTTAATATTTATCTAAAATTAATGTTTATCTATAATTATTATTATTTAATAAAATAAATTTTTTTAATAAAATATAGTGAAATATGCCATTAAATATGGAATCTCCGATTTCTGCCACATGTTGTCCTCATTCTATAGATCTTGTGTATTTCGTTGGATTATTATGTCATGCGTCTTGGAAACATAATTAATTGAAATTGAATTTTTTTTTTCTTTTTTTCTGTCTCTTCGTTTACCGTGTTGTCCTTTTGTGTCGGTCAACTTATTTCCTATTGGCTCGTTTGTGTGGCAGAGAGTTCTTTGACGATACCACTTCATTACCACAATTCATTTCTCTACTGTTTCATTTCTCTCTCTAACCTCTCTATTCTCTTTCATCATCTGAATTGAACAATCCATTGTTCTCTGTAACCCTAGATATCATCTTCCGCAAAGCAGGCGGACAGACTTGTTAAACCTGTTGACAATGAAGATCGGCGAAAGAGGAAGAGACCGTCAATAGTACCTCGCTCAGACGAGACTTCGGGAAGGTAAACAGTTGTTAACATGTCTTTCGTTTGGTAGAAACCTAGGGGAGATAGTTGTTAACAGGTCTTTCATCTTCTTTTGTGCGACATATACGGGCGGGGGCACCGTGCAAAGGGGGCTTCACGTCACCGTCCGCTGGCTGCTTCTCAGCTCTTTTTCCGTGGACAGTTTCATCTTTTCAACATATTGCAACATCTCGATGTCATCGATTGACCCACTGGAGGGATGAGTTTCTTTGACGTCTACATCTGGCAGGCAACATTCTTGTGTCAATGCTTGTCCGTCTTTCGTTGCTTCCAAACCTTTGAACTGCGCGAATATATTCAACCCACTGGAAGTGGACAGTAGTCTTATGAACCTGACAACGTCGCTGTCTGACTCAATAACGACCAGTGGTAGACGAGACTGGGTGCAAATGTTAGATACTTCAGGGGACCAGAAAGACAGACGGACGACTTGTTTTGAAGTGTCTATGCGGAAAGTTTTGACTACCAGAAAGACGAATGCTATCATTTTCGGATCAAAAGAATCAAAAAGTTCAGAGAAATTTGAAAACCCGTTAATCGAACAGCCTTTTCTAGCCCTGGGATTTCGGTCCAGTCCGACTAAACCGAACCGGACCGACCTGAATACCATCAATCCGAATGTGTACCGAAATAGAGGATTAAACCAATCGGAATTTTAATTAATTTTGTTCGGAATTCGGTTCGGACCGGATCGGTTTTCGAATTCCAATTAAACCGAATTTAATGAGAAAAGACGCTTATACCCCTTATTAATCGCCTACTTTTAAAATAAAATGGTGTGTCGTCCAACCCGTGTATCGAACCCGAGTCCACCTAGCCTGTAGCCGCACATCCAACCAATATGCCGTAGAAGATTTTGTTGTTTGGGAGTATACAACACGTTATATAGACGTTATTCAGATTTAAATTAATTGATGAAAACCGATCCGATTAAACCGATTACCGATTAACCCGAACCGAACTAAAATATATTTCAATTCGGAATTATTTTTCAAAAAAATTTAAACCGAAAATCCGAATAACCCGAAAATTCCGAACTCCCAGGCCTAGCCTTTTCGTTGGAGAAACCACGAAAATTCGAATTGCATAGTGTTGTGAAATATTACTTTTCAGATGCCGCATGCAAAAAAAAGACAAAATGGTTGTTTTTTTTGGTAAAAGAGATAAGGGTTAGTACCGAAAACTTGTCAAAATGAGGTAAACATGGGGATAAGCGCTGCAGTATACAAATCAGACGGAATACAATTTTTGAAAATAGCTCCACGTCCGCGTCCGCCCAAAGAAAATTCGATGGAATGTTTTAGTCATTTTGTGTGCGTATGTTTGTCCGTCTGTCTGAAAATGGTGGCAGTGACAACAATTTTAAACACATAAATGACATGTTTCAGAGATTACTAAAAGTAATGTCATGTTTAAAATTCTAACCATTAGAAAACAATTTTATATAATAATAATAATTATTATAAATAAAAAGTTGAATAAATTTATTTAATTTTATTATCTAAAATTAGTTGCATTGATTTAAAAGTAATTACACCTGTATTTATTTATTTTTGACTATCAAAAACAAGAGACAGGACAAACAATGAGCCATGGCAGCTATAAAGTAAACACCTTTTATGGACTCAGAGACTGTAACGAGTGAGTTTTGTCTTGTTAGACCATTATTGTTTAAGGGATTAGGTTCACTGCAATCGTGGGGAGATGTGTCCATGAGCGAAGAGTGAATGTGACAACACACGAGTTCCACATGGATTTGGTAGATTCTGACATGGGGCTAACGGTGGTAGAATCCAATCCTATACCTGTTTTGCTTTGAAATTAGCGATTTTGGGTTTTGGAATCGGAATATTGTTTGCAAGGTGACTCATTTACTTTTCTCAACCATGTGGTCCCTCCTTTACCAAAATGCCATGTGCTTGCGTAACGACATAGATTCGCTTGGATCGGTCTGAACTCTTACCTCCCCAAGTTGGATCATTTATTTCTAATCAACGGCTCAGATTGAATCCCCGATAAATTTGGAGTTTGTTTAAACGCTGCGTTTCTAGAAGGCAGACATGTAGACTATCAAAAACAAGAGACAGGAGAAACAATGAGCCATGGCAGCTATAAAGTAAACACCTTTTATTGACTCAGAGACTGTAACGAGTGAGCGAATCTTTTGTATGGTTTGAACCTATCTTTATTGCAAATGCTTCAATCTGCAATAGATAAAAACACAACTTTAAAACTTAACGTCCTAGGGATTCCATTGTGATTAAAAATATAGGGAAAAGAGAGGGCATTTATGAAAGTGAAAAGGACCTAGTTTTAGTATGCAACCCAAGCATCTAACTTACTTTATTGATGGGTATGACAATATGCAAACTAGGTTTATGGGTTGTCTTCTAGACCATAGTTGTACACAATCTCAATCTGCATGTCACACAAAAAGATCAGCACTTGCAGAGAAAAAGGAAGATATCAAGAAAAAGGCAATGTAAGTGTAGAAAGAATTACCCCAGCAGGCGGAGTTGGGTTTCTACAGAATTTTGAGCCACCAGGAGCCCATGGAACTACAAGAGAAGATGTGGGTTCATTAGAGGAATTGGAGCAANATTCTGTCGACATCCTCCTACAAGCATACCAATCAAAGGATCATATCAAGGGACAAACATACCAATCAGAGGATCATATCAAGGGATAAACAAAGATGAGAGACTTAAAGTACAATGAATCACCAATGCTGTCAATGTATCAGCATTTGAAAAGGAAAATTTTTTGTTATCCGATTCTCAACTCTGATTTAAAAAGGTGCATCCTTTACATTATGTCAACATAAATATATCATAGACAAGACTCAAGTACTAATCATAAGCTGATGGATTGCAAAACAAAGCAGAGTTCTCTACTGTATAGTGAGTGGAAATACAAACTCAACAGAAGAACTATTTAACAGCATGTCTGCTTTGCGTTTCTAATAACCTATTCGCACACACCAGTATAAACATTTGTGAAGCAAGCTTGCGCACATTCACTTGAAATTTCACATCAAATTTGGGAAAACGGAGAATTTTTCACAATGTAAACAACTAAACAAATAGAAGTCCAAGCCTATGCAGTTCCAAAACAAAATTACAATGTAAACAACTAAACAAATAGAAGTCCAAGCCTATGCAGTTCCAAAACAAAATTCCCAATTTTTCAATCCAAATTAGGGTAAAAGAGGGAAACGAGAAGAGAACAAACCACATCTTGGTTGGCATTGAACTTCTCGCGCAGATCAGAAGCCTGTAAAAGGGAAGAACAACATCAATACAATAAAAAAATCTGAGATCGTCAAAAACAACCAAAAGCAAAAAATTCCAAGTCAGATTCGGAGATCTAAGGAAAGACTTACGTCCCGGTAGAAAATATGACGAACGTCCCGGTAGAAAATATGACGATGAACAGCCCAATTGAGTGTATCCTTGAGAGCACGGCGATACAGGATTCGAACCCTCTCCTTCTGCGCCGCTCGCCGAGCAACGTACGCTGCCGTCGAAATCCCACTCATTTTTCCGATTCCGATTTGATTTCAAGTCTCTAGACTCTTCTCCTTCCTTCTTCCTCTTACTCTTTTGCAACAATGAAAAACCTTCTGTCTCAGCTAGAGGGACTGGGAAAAAATGGGCCTGTTAAATGGCAGCTTAAATCATCGGCCCAAAATAACGGATTAGGTAGTAATTTTTGTCTTTTTCAGCCCAAAAAAAAAGGTAGTAATTTTTTAACCGAATCAAACCAGCCAAATCGATTCTTTTTTATAAACCGGACATATACAAGAAAAAAATAAAAATGTTGGCTGGTTAATTTCTGTATATATGTTTTATCAGCTTCATTAGCTACATTTACGTACAACACATAGGTTACATTACAATATAACATTAAGTTAACCCAATTGAGTTATCATGTTATTTTCAGACCAATCTACTGGTTCTGATTAGTTCTGATCAATCTTAACCGGATATCTATGGATACAATGTTCCCAAGTATTGTTAATCGAAGGCTTTACATCACGAAGAGCCACCCAAACCGAGCTATTACATTTAAACCCACTTCCAAAAGCAATCTGCCAAACTTTGTTCCCTCTTCTCATTCTTCCTTTAGCTTCTACATAAGCTAATTCATACCATATAGAGCTAGAAGAAGTGTTTCCAAATCTATATGTAATGTCATTCTAGAAGCTTCAACATGTTGTGGCGAAAGATTCAAACTTTTCTCTAGTTCATCGATCACGCCTCTACCTCCTGCGTGGATACAGAAATGATCAAAGGCTAGCTTGAAATCTGGTATGTAAGCTTTCTTCTTCTTGGCTTTGAACAATCTCTTGGCTACAATAGAGATAAAGAACATAATTTGTTCTCTTATAGGAAGAACAAGAGTACCCAAAGTTGTGATGT
>CM071721.1:6652539-6664351 GCA_036630335.1 Physaria fendleri | reverse complement strand
GGTTTCGTCTCTAAGAAAAACTTTTCAGAAAAGGGATAATTGATTCAAGCTATCTCAACCAGTCTTTTAAGACGATTATCGAATCCAAATACTCCATTTTTTCTTCTTTTTGGTCTGACTCTGATTTCGTCGCTCTTTGTTCTTTTCGCCTTTTAGTTTTATCCGTTTCACTTTTGTGTATTTTGTAACCTGATCTGAAGCTTTTGTCAGACAAGTGTCAGAGTTTCGATTACGATGTTGGTCAATGGGTAATTTTTAGTTTTGGATAAAGGTAGAAGCTTTAGCTCCCTCAATTAGATTACTTGGTTAATCGATTTTGGTCAAACACTCTGATTCGATTTAGCGATTTGATATTGGTTTATCACTTTGATTGAAAGATATTTGAAGGGTTCTTACTCAAATTACTAGTTCTTTTTGAATTAGGGATCTTTGAATTCGATCTGGGTATTATTATCTGTTCAATCAAAATTACTAGTTCTTTTTGAATTAGGGATCTTTGAATTCGATCTGGGTATTATTATCTGTTCAATCAGGCTTTTAGGGACCTAGGGAATACTAATTCAGATCTGGGTCAACTTTAGTTTTCTTGGGATTAGTGTTTAAGTGATTGGAGTTTCGATTTTGGAAACGATGGATCGTGTGGTTGGTGGCAAGTATAAGCTGGGACGTAAACTTGGAAGTGGATCATTTGGTGAACTTTTTCTAGGTATTGGTTGAAGTTTCTTCTTTTTTTGGTAATTTGAAGTTTTGCTTTTCTAATAAGTCCTTTCCCTTTGTGTTGTTTCCAGGGGTGAATGTGCAAACTGGAGAAGAAGTTGCTGTAAAGCTTGTAAGTCACAAAATTCACCTTTTCCCTTTTCAATTGGACAGTGTGGTTTCAATGTTAGCTTACCTCTCTTTGTAGGAACCTGTGAGGGCTAGACATCCTCAACTACTTTATGAATCAAAGCTCTATAATCTTCTTCAAGGAGGAAGTAAGTATCTTCTTGGAGTAGGTTCATTCTTTGGTTTATTCCTTTCAAGTATTGATCTTTACACTTGCTTTCTTTGTAGCTGGAATCCCGCATCTTAAATGGTATGGGGTTGAGGGTGAATACAACTGCATGGTTATTGACCTTTTGGGCCCGAGCATGGAGGATTTATTTAATTATTGTAGTCGGAGGTTCAATCTAAAGACAGTTCTAATGCTTGCAGATCAGATGGTGTGAATTAATCTCTTCCTTTCTTCTGATATTTTTGAGTTATTACAATTTACATTGCTTTCATTGTTTATCTTTGTTTTTTTCCTTCAGTTAAATAGAGTTGAGTATATGCATGGCCGAGGATTTCTTCATCGTGACATTAAGCCAGATAACTTTTTGATGGGTCTTGGACGCAAAGCAAACCAGGTGAGTTGTTATCTATGCAACTTTGTTTGTATTGGATATGATACTGCTTTTTTTTTTTTTTTTTTGGCATCTCATTCCATACTCTTTTACAACTACATCAAGTGATATATGTTTGGATCGGTTCTTGATACTCCCTCTTTGTTCTTGTATAGGTCTACATCATTGATTACGGACTTGCAAAAAAGTACAGAGATCTTCAAACTCATAGGCACATTCCCTATAGGTACATATTGAAAGAATTTTGCATGAGTTAAATCTCTATATGTGTTAAAGAATATTGGTAATATATTCCCTTTATGCTTTTCACATTTCTAATCTAGATTTACCTCTCAGGGAAAACAAGAATCTTACTGGAACAGCTAGATATTGCAAGTCTTAACACTCACCTTGGTATTGGTGAGTATTGCACTTCTTATATTCATTTATACAAACTTTTTTTTTTTCTCTTTTCCCATCATGTTTGTGTGCACTTTACATTCTATACTTCCATGAAATTCCAAATTCTAATTCGAGATTTCTTACACAGAGCAAAGTAGGAGGGACGATCTGGAATCTCTTGGCTACGTGCTTATGTATTTTCTCCGAGGAAGGTATAGATACATGCTTTTACTTCAAACAATATTTTAAAATACACTTCCATTCCCTTTTGTTCCTTACGCACAGTCTCGCTTTCTAGTCTTCCTTGGCAGGGTCTTCGTGCGGGTACCAAGAAGCAGAAGTATGACAAGATCAGTGAAAAGAAAAGGCTTACATCTGTCGAGGTACTAGTTTGTAATCTATTTTTCAACTTTATCAGAAAACCTGTCTTAAAGCTAGCAAAAGAGCCTTTTACATACAAAAATATTGCATTCATAGATAATAATTTTAAAAATTGAATGTACACTGGCAGGTTCTCTGTAAATCCTTCCCACCTGAGTTCACATCATACTTTCTTTATGTACGATCATTGCGGTTTGAAGACAAACCAGATTATTTTTACCTAAAGAAGCTTTTCAGGGATCTCTTTATTCGAGAAGGTTGGGAAAAGCCTTTGTTTTTCCTTATTTTGCAATTGTTCCTTGAAGAAACTGTATAACCCATATCTTGAAAGTTCAGTTCAACACTTACTCAAAGTTGTGTTTATCTTTTGTGTTCTCTTCTGCTTCTTTACTTCATCAAACAGTTTGCTTTGTGGCCTACCTAGGAGCTGATTAGATTCTGTCTTTTATTATTCTTCATCTTCTATAAGAAAGGTTTATCATTTTCTATGAATATTATAAGTGGCTGACTACGCCTATTCATAGGTTGATTTTCTGTTAACTGACTTGGTCAGAAACGCTTCATGTTCCTTGCGCATTGTAAACATGATTTTTTTGTTTGAACAAAACTGGACATAGTAAACCAAACTTGTGTTTGTATACAGCTGCAGGGCAAGACAGTCGCGATAGATTTGCGGGTGCTTGGGAGGCATATGCTAGAAGAAATGGCACAGGAAGTAGTGCGGTTCAAGCTGATCGATCTAGACCAAGAACCTCAGAGAATTTATTAGCATCATCAAAGGATAAAACACCAGTGAGTCATCTATAAACATCGAAATCTTCTTCTATATTTGCTATTCAAATCCATTCTTTAAACTTGTTCTTGATTAAAACCAGCTAAACTATGAGAGAGTCGAGAGAGTGGAAAGACCAATCTCTTCATCAAGACATGCAAGCTCATCAAGAAAAGCTGTTGTCTCGAGCGTTCGAGCCACTTCTTCTGCTGATTTCACAGATAACCGCTCGAGCAGAATCATCCCGAACAATGGCCGTTCCTCAACCACTCAAAGGAGTCAGCTTGTTCCTGACTCAACCACTAGACCATCGTCTTCTTCTTTTGCCCGAGCTGTGCCGTCAAGGACTGCTCGTGATATCACGCTACAGAGCTTTGAGTTACTCAGCATAGGAAATGGGAAGAGGAAGTGACTTAAGGTGATGAGTGAGTGGAGGAAACTGTGACATTTTAATGGATATTTCAGGTTTCCTAATTTAAGGAATAAGTCGAACATCATTTGATTACAAAGTAATATGTGATATTTCAATGATATTACAAAGCTATTAAGCATTTGCACACAATATGAACTACGAAAATTACATATCCTATTTGAAAACAAAAAAAAAAGTTTCATATTAGTGATTCAATGATCTAAAATATTGGTTTGTTTCGGTTCATAAGTTTACGGTAAGGAATAAGTCGAACATCATTTGATTACAAAGTAATATGTGATATTTCAATGATATTACAAAGCTATTAAGCATTTGCACACAATATGAACTACGAAAATTACATATCCTATTTGAAAACAAAAAAAAAAGTTTCATATTAGTGATTCAATGATCTAAAATATTGGTTTGTTTCGGTTCATAAGTTTACGGCAAGTATTATCAAAAATTTATCTACTTGTCTAAATTAAACCCTCTCCATTTGTCTTCAAAATAGAATCATCCAGAAAGGGACACAAAAGAAAAGATAACAAAATTCGACAAGAAAAGTGTTTTAGAATCAAATAAAAAGAAGATATGAAGATTATGGTTCAATATCTAGAGCCTTCTTCTTTTATATCGAATGGAATATTCTTTTGTGCCTCTATGGATATCCTCTCTGCCTCTTGGATTAACCATCATTGCTCTTATAATAATATTAAACCCAGTTCTTTAATATAAATCTTTGTTCTGTAAGAAACTAAACTATAGCACGTGAGACTATGGCATTGTCTGAATCCATGTTTTCATCAGGTAAGGGGTTCATGAAAACTCTCTTCTTCTTCTTTTTATTTTGATTTTTTTTAATAAATGAATTGGGTTTTGTGTGTTGATTTAAAGGTGTTGTTGAAGACGATAACAAGAAGCAAGAAGCATTTGTTTTCCCTAAATTTGTACTGATGGGTCACAGAGGATTTGGGATGAACATGCTTCAATCTTCGGATCAAAGAATGAAAATGATGAAAGAAAATTCTATTCATTCTTTCAATGTTGCTGCTGATTTTCCCATTGACTTCATTGAGTTTGATGTTCAGGTATGTTCTTTTCCCCCCTTAGAGTCTGATCTTTTTTTTTGTTTGAATTCAAGGCACAGATTATGTCAATGTTCTGACATACTTTGTTAGATAGCCACTTTTTGGCTAAAATTGGGACATGAACACGTGGTAGCAGATCAGTCAAATATAGAACACATGTTTTTTTCATGTGTCACCTACAAAACATAAGATAATGTTTTTAAATCGGCTTGTCATCTTTGTTATTTGAAAATCATGTGTCACCTACAAAACATAAGATAATGTTTTTAAATCGGCTTGTCATCTTTGTTATTTGAAAATTCAAATTGATTTGGCCTCAATTGTTTTTTACTTTTTTCAGAGAATTCCACATCAAGAACTAGAATTATACTAATATATTAATATATCTAATGCTAATTGATATAGATTGAAACTTCGTTTATTTTATTGTAGCATTAGAGTTTGGTTTGTTGGTCAATAAGGTGATTTATAAAAAAATTATCATGGTTCTAAAGAAAAATTGATTAGAGATAAACCGTTAAGACTAAATACTAATATGTAAAAGAAATATTTATAGGAGAATTCATTATTACACATGTGTTTTGAGTTTAAAATCTGTTAACACAATCGTCTTAACATATTTATAAGTGGAAACATGACCACTTTACATAACTATTATGTATAGGTAACAAGAGATGGTTGCCCTGTAATTTTCCATGATATCTTCATATTCACAGAAGAACAGGTTAGAATTGTTTAAAATTTCACAGATATTGTTGATTGATAATTAAATATAAATATTACTTAGGAGACTGTATATATCAAAATTTTCAGGGAGTGATTATAGAGAAAAGAGTAACAGAAATGGATTTACATGAATTTCTATCATATGGACCACAAAAAGATGGTACAATCATGTGTCACCTACAAAACATAAGATAATGTTTTTAAATCGGCTTGTCATCTTTGTTATTTGAAAAATTCAAATTGATTTGGCCTCAATTGTTTTTTTACTTTTTTCAGAGAATTCCACATCAAGAACTAGAATTATACTAATATATTAATATATCTAATGCTAATTGATATAGATTGAAACTTCGTTTATTTTATTGTAGCATTAGAGTTTGGTTTGTTGGTCAATAAGGTGATTTATAAAAAATTTATCATGGTTCTAAAGAAAAATTGATTAGAGATAAACCGGTAAGACTAAATACTAATATGTAAAAGAAATATTTATAGGAGAATTCATTATTACTCATGTGTTTTGAGTTTAAAATCTGTTAACACAATCGTCTTAACATATTTATAAGTGGACACATGACCACTTTACATAACTATTATGTATAGGTAACAAGAGATGGTTGCCCTGTAATTTTCCATGATATCTTCATATTCACAGAAGAACAGGTTAGAATTGTTTAAAATTTCACAGATATTGTTGATTGATAATTAAATATAAATATTACTTAGGAGACTGTATATATCAAAATTTTCAGGGAGTGATTATTGAGAAAAGAGTAACAGAAATGGATTTACATGAATTTCTATCATATGGACCACAAAAAGATGGTACAAGAGAAAAGAGTAACAGAAATGGATTTACATGAATTTCTATCATATGGACCACAAAAAGATGGTACAAATTTAAAGCCTATGCTCAGGAAAACCAAAGATGGTAGAATTTTCGAATGGAAAGTCGAAAAAGATGAGCCTTTATGTATCCTTGAAGAAGCTTTTGTACAAGTTAAACAGTCTGTAGGATTCAACATCGAGCTCAAATTCGATGATAATAAAGTTTATGGAGAAGAAGATTTACGTCGAATTCTTGAAAACATCTTGAAGGTACAAGATAGATTGTTTCACGAATCTGATGTTCTTATGTCAATCAGAAGACTCAATCTTTTAGATGAACAGGTTGTCAATGAGCATTCCAAGAACCGGTCCATTATCTTCTCAAGCTTTCATCCTGATGTGGCTCGACTCATTAGGAACATGCAAAGGAACTATCCTGTAAGCATATGCTTTTGTTTTCTCAAATGATTATGGTTTTATATATCTTAGGATTGGCTCTGGCTTAATGTTATTATTTGGTAATGTTTATTTACACATCTTCAGGTATTTTTCTTAACAAATGGAGGAAGTGAAATCTATAAGGATGTGAGAAGGAACTCATTAGACGAGGCGATTAAGCTTTGTAAAGAAAACGGTTTGCAAGGGATTGTCTCTGAGGTTAAAGCTATATTGAGAACTCCAAATGCAATCACACGAATCAAAGATTCAAACCTTTCAATTCTATCTTATGGCCAGCTTAAGTAAAATCGTAACTTGTCCTTTCTCTCTTGCTTCATTTGTTTTTAGTCCTCTGAAACAAAACTATCTTTGATTATTTTTTAGCAATGTGGTGGAGGTGATTTACTTGCAATATCTGATGGGTGTGGAGGGAGTGATTGTTGATATGGTAAAGGATATCTCTGAAGCCATAGCTAATATGGAAGTTACAAATGAGGAAGATGACGATGATGGAAGAAAGTGTCTGATTAGGTTTGGAGAAGAATGGGAAAAGGATAGAGTTTCTAAGGATGATATGACTTTCTTAACTAAGTTCGTACCAAAATTGCTTCAACAATGAAGATTTCTTTTCACTTACTTGTAAATAGACTATTAACTTATGCTGTAAATTAAAGATATATGCATGGTGGATAGGTTTTTGTATGTATATTACTAATTAAGTGCACATAAGAGTCTAGTAACGGAAGGTAAGTATGTATATTACTAATTAAGTGCACATAAGAGTCTAGTAACGGAAGGTAATTTGTGGGTTATATGTTGTTATATATTGACAGAGATAACAAATGATGAGAGTTACAAGATAGATAGGTGCATTTGTAGAACTGATTTACTCTGTATACCGTTAACTAGAAAAACACTTAAAAGGTTAAATGATTTAGAAGAAAAATTCATTCCAACCAGTACAAAACAACCAAATCTAAGCCAACTAAGTCAACTCAGACCATTTTTGTCCGATGTCCACCAGCTAACACAATGGTTTTGTCTTTATGTTACAAAGTCAAACCCACATAGCAACAAGAAAAAAACAAGAAATTATAAATTTTATGGGCAGGTGTATATCAATATCAGAGCTCCGTTCAAATTAAATGACCGATAAGATCATTTCCCAAATCATGTGCCAAAGACAAGGCGGAATATTGCAAAAATATTGTTTTGAATACATAATTTGCTTTTGTTGTATATCACATTTGAGTAGTTCAAAAATCAAGAATTTGTTTACGTCATGAGATCTTATTGCCTTTGTTGGACAAATCCATGGCTATATATAGAAAAAATCATATACAAATCAGAACATAATTTTTATGTTATATAACCATAAATTAGCTCTCTCTTTTTTTTGTCAAGAAACCATAAATTAGCTATAAAATAAATATATCACGAAATTATAATTATTAAATTTAATATAACCACACAAAAATATAGAAACCATAAGATATTTTTTTTACTTGTTTAATCACTGAAAAAAAATATCTTCAAAACTGTAATTTTTAATGTGATTTTCTGAAAAATATGGATTCTACTTCCTAGTGGAGTAGTGCTTCATTAGGTAGAAAAAAACATTTGGCATAGGCCAAACAACAAAAGTTAACATGTTATTTGTTATATAAAACTAGTAAAATTACATAACACTTTGGCCTTAGCTTATCAAATGACTAGAGGAGAAAACAAATTTCAATTCAAGCGTGGTTAAGATCCAAAACCTAAACCCACTAAGTCAACCCAAACCTTTTTTTTGTCCACTAGCTAGTCACATCATGGTGTCTTTATGTTAGAAAGTCAAAGGCACATAGTAACCAAAACAAACTCGATATTATCAATGTTATGGGGCCGGTGATTAAACTCACAAAGCTATCCACGACGGTTGATTTCATGAAATATGTGGACATGACTACAAAACTCATTTGAAGACAAAAATCAATTATGATAAGATGACCCCCAAATTTAATGGTAATGTTATAGGCTGTCCCAAGTTTAATACATACAAAATATACATTATTGCCTTTTAATTTTAAAAAGACAGAGGCTGTCCCAAGTTTAATACATACAAAATATACATTATTGCCTTTTAATTTTAAAAAGACAGAAAACATAGCAAAATAGTCAAATGTATACTCATTGGTCTGAGATCACGGTATATGCATCACAGTGTTATTTTGAACTTTTTGTTTGCTTTTTTGACTAACTATATAAATATATATATATATATATATTTTTTTTTTGTCAGTGGACTAACTCTATTTTATAACTTTTTAGAAAAAACAAAATACTAAATAAGATATACGTTTCTGATATGAAGCACATATTATTTTTAATATAAAATCTTAAGTTTAATCTATATAGTATCTGAAGAGTGCGAATTTGAAAAACCCTTAGTTTTTTAGATTATTACAATATTGTCACTACTTATAAAAACATTTTTTTTTTTTTTGCTAAAAATAGTAAAAACATTTTTTTTTTTTTTGCTAAAAATAGTATACAAGTAATTTAATTATTATTAGGTTTTTTTTTTTGAACTGAATTTTATTATTAGGTTGTTATGAATTTAAATTAATTTATAATTTTAAAACTATTTCAACGTGTTTGTGTTTAGATGAAATTATTTAAGATGTTAAAGATATTCATTAAATAACTATAAATTAAAGAAATAAACTTGCATACAATTTTTTAAGAAGCATTTCTCCACAATTAAAAAAAAATGTATAAATATATTCATTCACACTTTTAGTTAAAAATATTAACAAAAGATAATTAGATATTTCTATATAATATTTGAAAAGTGTAAAAAAATACATTACAAAATAAGTGTGAAAAATCTGGATATTCACGGGTTTCGATTAAAGAAAAAAAATATTATTATATATTTATATAAATTGGTTCGGGATTTTAAGTTTGATATTCTTGGGTTGGATCCGAAACGAGTATTGATTATTAGATATTTTGTCTATTTATTTCTAAAAATTAATATAATTCAAAAAATTAAATAATTACATTAAAAATATCTAATATTTCTCGGTATTAAATTCGTTTCGGATTTATATCGGGTATCATGTATCAAAAATATATTATTTGTATCAAAAATATATTATTCATGTATTTATATAATTAATTTGAGTTTGCCAGTTTTGATATGATTACGGATCGAATATCAGATATTTGATTTATTATTACAGATAAAGCTAACTTTAAAATTTGAATATAATAATTTATTTAATAAAATAAATATCAACTCGTACTTAATACATGACACTGATATATTGAGTTAATGAATGTTTAGCATTAGAAAAGTACATCATTTATGCAAGAGATAGCTTCAAAAATATCATCCGTTAGATGATTTTGGGTTTCCAATCAATTTTGCATCTCATAATTTTAATTTTAAGTATTTTTCGGATACGGTATATGTTCGAGCATTTTTAGATTTTATATCGGGTTTGGATTTATTTTCTTATGACGGTAAGGTTTTCTTACAATGAATGTCTAACAAATAATTCAAAAAATAATAATATCTAAAATAGAAAAATATGATTTCTTTTTTGATTTTTTAAACTAAATTTATTTAAACTATGTGGAAATTATGATAATCCTAATAAAAAGAAACGTCATCGGTATTAGAAAGCTAACTTGTAATTTTACAATGAGCATTGAAAATTGTTAGAACACAATGATTGTTGAAGGTGAAAATAAATAATTTTGCAATCTATTAAGTGTAAATATTTTAAATGAATCCAATATATAAATCAATGGAATAAAGAGATCGGTGACTGCTTCTTGACAATTCAAGCATTTGAATTTGTTGCTTATTGTTGAGATTTCGAGTCTATAATTTTTGGAGCGGGTCAAGATTTATTATTACAGATAAAGCTAACTTTAAAATTTGAATATAATAATTTATTTAATAAAATAAATATCAACTCGTACTTAATACATGACACTGATATATTGAGTTAATGAATGTTTAGCATTAGAAAAGTACATCATTTATGCAAGAGATAGCTTCAAAAATATCATCCGTTAGATGATTTTGGGTTTCCAATCAATTTTGCATCTCATAATTTTAATTTTAAGTATTTTTCGGATACGGTATATGTTCGAGCATTTTTAGATTTTATATCGGGTTTGGATTTATTTTCTTATGACGGTAAGGTTTTCTTACAATGAATGTCTAACAAATAATTCAAAAAATAATAATATCTAAAATAGAAAAATATGATTTCTTTTTTGATTTTTTAAACTAAATTTATTTAAACTATGTGGAAATTATGATAATCCTAATAAAAAGAAACGTCATCGGTATTAGAAAGCTAACTTGTAATTTTACAATGAGCATTGAAAATTGTTAGAACACAATGATTGTTGAAGGTGAAAATAAATAATTTTGCAATCTATTAAGTGTAAATATTTTAAATGAATCCAATATATAAATCAATGGAATAAAGAGATCGGTGACTGCTTCTTGACAATTCAAGCATTTGAATTTGTTGCTTATTGTTGAGATTTCGAGTCTATAATTTTTGGAGCGGGTCAAAATCTGAAATAATATATTAAAAATTTGTTCTTAAAAATTTAAAGTAGATATAAACCCGTGTTTAACACGGATAATAATCTAGTTTTTCCATTAATATACAGCGTAAAAAATAGTTTAGTTTATTATGTTGAGATAGATCATAGATAATCACAATTTTATGTTTATTTTATCAATTTTGTTCCATTTAAATTTAGTGTAACATGAGGTAAAATATACAAGATTACAAGATTACTTCTTATATATTATTTGAGAATCAAAATGATAGTATCACAAAAATCATATTTACAAATATGTTATTATAAAAAGTACTATTGATAAATTTTATTTAATTTCGGACTGATTACAAATTTTAAGTTTATTTTAATGTTTGTCGAAAATCAGTGTTATCTATAATTATTATTTACCTAATAAAATTAAAACAAATATTTAAAATTTTAGAAAATAATTTTAGATAACAATAATTATTGATAAACACTAAATTTTAGATAAATATTAGAATAAATTTATTTAAAACTTATTTAATATTTGTATCTAACAATTAAAAGTATTAGATTTATAATTTTAGATAAATAATAATTGTAGATAAACATTAATTATCGAAAAATATGAAATTTTAAATATATATATATATATATATATTAATTTTGGTTGTCATCTAATAATGTAAGATATTTTTCCAATGAATCTGAATTGAAAAATATGATAAATGGTTTTTGAAAACAATATTTATTTTGATAAGATTATCTACTATTATTATTTATTTTAAAATTAGAAAACTCATAAAAAATTATAGAAAACTATCACAAGTAAAAAATT
>CM071721.1:6618267-6633391 GCA_036630335.1 Physaria fendleri | reverse complement strand
CACATGAAATGTTTGTTTCTATTTAAATGGGACTACGACTAATTAATACTTTTGATTAAGACATATTGTGTAATAGATAAAGACAAAACATAAGTCATTACAATGTCAGGGACCTCTCTATTAGTCTTCAACTTAATTTTTTTTTTATGAATGTTAAACTTTATTCACAAAAAAAATATATCAAAATCATTGTTTCGAACATAAGTTTAGAGAATTATATAATCCTCCTCAAATAAAATTAATCAAAAGACAGTCATTGTTGTAAAACGTTTTGATAACACATATCTCCCATTTGATCTATTGACAATAATCTATTAATAACCATCCTTCGAATTATCTGAGCCAACATTTTCGTTCCACCCACAGCATATAATCAACTTAATTTATTAACTTATTAATAAATAAATAATCATTTTTCATAGCTTATTTTTTGTGTTAATTTCATTGGAGTAAAATTTAAAACATTACATATCTTAACTGTTACCTAATCAAATTTTGTATACCTACTAATCCACATGTTTCACGAGACCCATTAACAGAGAAGAATTGGTTTATGTAATTAATGTTCAAGTTTCAAAAGCAATGAATGCTACTTTTGAAGTGTTGAGAGGCTTTTTAAAATTTTGTATAATTATAAAACTTTAATTAGTTATAAAAATTATTGAATGACTGTATCCATTAATCACTAATTATTCAACATTCAAAAATAAAAATATAAGAAAAAAAAAACAGAGACCATTTTACAATATATAAACATGATGATAAAAGATGTTAGTTTTCTAAAACTATGTTAGTTTCTTAAATTATAGTTATAAATTAATGTAAATTTCAACTTCAAATATTTTAATATGGTTTTCAAAATAAAATTAAATTTCATACGCATGTTATTCATTTTATTCCTTTTATGTTTAGTAGAATACCAAATTTTAGCTAAAAATCATTTTTTTTCCGTTCCACTTATTTAATTTTTTTTGAGACAAATGACATTTAAATAGCTGAATATGGTAGAAAATACAATTCTGATTTTTATTCCTCTAAAGTAATTTTTACATGATATAATTTTGATTTTTTTTTGTTATTTTTTTTTTATGTCAATAGTAAAAAAGAAATAGAAATAAATATAAAAGAAAAATAGGTTGTAAGAAAAAAAAATTGTTTTGGCCTTCATAATTTTTTCATCGCCTCAATACGCCAATTCTTAGAGGTAACTTGGCGGGTTTCCTAGATCAGTTTCTCGCACCTGAAAACAAGCAAGATATAGATATATTCAACTTGTTCTATTCGGTTCATGATCACGATGCTTCTCGTCTTGACTCTTGGATCAATGTTGTGGTTAGGCGTAGAGTTCGTCATTCTAATTTTGAAGCTCATCTTGAGTTTGATTTTGATATCGATGATGCTGATGATTGTCTTATAATTTAAGTTTTATAATTTGAGAATGAAAAACTAGTATATGTGCATTTAATCATGTTTATTTAATCAGAGTAGAATTGGTTTATGTAATTAATATTCAAATTTCAAAAGCAATGAATGCTACTTTTGAAGTGTTGAGATGCTTTTAAAATTTGCATAAATTGAAAACTTTAATTAGTTAAAAAAATTATTGAATGATTGTATCCACTAATCAATAATTATTCAAATAATGATGGATAAAGTAGAGAGCATAAAGCATTCTATGTAAAAAGAATATGATACCATAATTCATAATTCAAAAAGTGTTACTCATAACTAATTATAATTCATCAAGACAACAATCAATCATTTCTATATGACTAATTTCAATGAAACAATTTTTTTTAAAAATATATCATGTCCAATAATTTGTGAATTATTATTTACATTTTATCATTGTCATAATTTATTTTAAAAAGATAAAATTCCCATAGTGTATTAAAAAACGTAAGTTGTATTATTTATATGTTAATAGTGGCAAATCAATATTAATATATTCTAATTCTAACTTTAGAGTTTAATCTACATAACGAATTTTAAATACCGGTGGCACGATTGGTTAGATGTTATTATTATAAATACTATATCACTAAACCATAATTAAATGTTTTAAATTTTTATAATAATTCTTTTATCTTTTTCGCTTTTTCTTTTCTCTTAGTTTTTATATGATACTTTCGTAAAACGTTAGGTATAGTAAAAAATAAACCTTAAAAATGCCAAAGAATATGCTTATCTTCTTGAGTTGTACATGTGTTCTTATCTTCTTGAGTTGTACATGTGTTAATATGATACCACCGACAAGTAAATCTTTTAGAAAATTTTCAATTTGATTTTTTTTTTTTTTTGGTTTTATATACTCTTTTTCTTTTTGTTTTGTCAAAGACACACTATTAATTTATTATTATTTTATTGTACAAATGACCATAATTAACGGAAGTATTTAGAAGTTTCTGCAACTATTAGTCAACACTTGTCCATCTTTTTTTTTGGTTTTTAGTGGTCTTTTTTTTTTGTTGTCAAAGGATTGTTAGTGGTCTTTATCAATTAAATCATTTGACTAATAAGTCTACCATTATAACAAACCAAAGAGTTTTGAATTACTTAACCATAAGTAAGGATGTACTAAATGCATAAAATGTAAGTCAATAAACATGAAATGATGAGAACATTGACATGGGGAGCATGTAGATGAAGCGGTGAGAACATTTGAATGATTCACTTCAAACCGATTTGGTGACTTGTTTCAAAATTTTATGAAGTTAGGTCTTGGTCACAAATTTGAATTTGTCTTCATCTCAAATTACCAAACAACCATATGGTCCATCCATCAATGATTTTGCTTCAATTTTTTTTGAATTATTAGTTTTTCAATATAATGAAGATCCATGACATGACAAGTGCTTGTTTGTATTATTAGTTTTTCAATATAATGAAGATCCATGACATGACAAGTGCTTGTGAAAAGCTTAAGTCATCAAAGAAGTATAGCTGAAAGAGTAACACACACACATGAAAGTGTAAAGACACTTCTTACAACTTCTTACAACTTCCTCACTTATACCTTTCTTCTTCTTTATGAGTAACTCCATTCTCTTACCAAACCTATCCATCTTCTTCTTCTCTGTCATTCTCTAAAAAAGGTCCACTAAAACCTATCCATCTTCTTCTTCTCTGTCATTCTCTAAAAAAGGTCCACTATAAATGAGCTTTGAGCTGTGGAATGAGCTTTGAGCTGTGGATGCTTGTTTGTCTGGTTTATAAAAAATTCATAAAAATGGGTCTTTAGATTTCAGATTTTTGAGATCTGGGTGTTTCTTATTTCTTCCATTATTAGTACAAAGCTCTTTCCTTTCTTGAAGATTTACTTACTCAAATCTCAAATTTACTTTCTTCTTTTTTGTTTTCCTAATATGGGTTTTACTTAAAAATCTTCCATTTTGAGATTTGGGTTGTTTATTTTGGGATCTATACCACATTTAAAGATTCATTTCCTTTTTGGTCTTTCCTTTTTTTTTGATTAATTACCTTCTGAGGAAGATTTAGAGGCACAGATGGCTCCAAGGTTGGATTTTTCAGATTGGTGGGCGAAAGATACAAGGAAAGGAACACCAGTTGTTGTGAAAATGGAGAATCCTAATTACTCTTTAGTGTTTTAATGGAACAGCTGGAGTTTGGAGAATCAAAGCCCTTGAGGAATCTGGTGGTTGGCTTGAAAGAACCACTGTTGAGGATATGGATATAGCAGTACGAGCGCATCTTTGGCTTGAAAGAACCACTGTTGAGGATATGGATATAGCAGTACGAGCGCATCTACATGGTTGGAAGTTCATCTATCTTAATGATGTCAAGGTATGCTATTTATCAATCTTTCCTAAAGAAACTTTGTATATGTAATCATTTGACTTGACTGAAACAAACCTATAGGTCCTTTGTGAAGTTCCCGAGTCTTATGAAGCGTATAAGAAGCAGCAACACCGATGGCATTCAGGACCTATGCAGCTTTTTCGCTTGTGTCTTGGTTCAATCTTGACCTCTAAGGTAAGTGTAAAGCTCTTTCTTCTGCATAATTCAATTTTTTTGAATCAACATGTTAATGATTTGGTCTGTTTCTCGTTTGTGATTCTTGCAGATAGCTATATGGAAGAAGGCGAATCTGATACTTCTCTTCTTCCTTCTTAGGAAACTCATACTTCCTTTCTACTCCTTCACATTGTTCTGTATAATCCTTCCACTCACCATGTTTGTTCCAGAAGCTGAGCTCCCTCTACTCCTTCACATTGTTCTGTATAATCCTTCCACTCACCATGTTTGTTCCAGAAGCTGAGCTCCCGGTTTGGGTCATCTGCTACGTACCGGTTTTCATGTCTTTCCTCAATCTTCTTCCATCTCCAAAGTCATTCCCATTCATCGTCCCTTACCTTCTCTTCGAGAACACAATGTCTGTCACCAAGTTTAACGCGATGGTATCTGGATTATTCCAATTGGGTAGCTCTTATGAGTGGATTGTCACAAAGAAAGCTGGAAGATCATCCGAGTCAGATCTTCTATCCATCACTGAGAAAGACACATCAAACAAGAAAAGAGTCAGATCTTCTATCCATCACTGAGAAAGACACATCAAACAAGAAAACTCAATTGCTTAGGGGAGTTTCCGACAGCGAGCTTTTGGAGTTAAACCAACTTGAAGAACAGAAACAAGCAGTTCTGAAGAAACCCGTCAAGAAAATCAATAAGATATATCACAAAGAGCTCGCGTTAGCCTTTCTTTTGCTAACTGCAGCGGTTAGGAGTCTCTTGGCAGCTCAAGGAGTGCATTTCTACTTCCTGTTATTCCAAGGTGTCACCTTTCTTCTTGTGGGTTTAGACCTCATAGGTGAACAGATGAGCTGAGAGAAACCAAACCCAAGAAACTTTCATAGATTCCATAACTGAGGGTCAATAAATCAGTGAGTTTGACTCCTCACTTCCTAGAAACTTTCATAGATTCCATAACTGAGGGTCAATAAATCAGTGAGTTTGACTCCTCACTTCCTCTTTATGTTCAGTGTTATTCCTTTGTAATGAAAGATTGTTGGAACCATAGTTTTAGGCATTAATTGATTTCCGGTTCTGTTTGTTTGTTTATGTTTCTTTGATTCCTCCATTGTCAGAGAGAGTGTGAGTGTGCCAAAGATTCATACATGTATATAAAAAAAGTGTCGGCAGAGGAAATGCTGTTGCAGAGAGGTATACGTCAGATAGAACAACACTCAAATCAATGATGTGGAAGTGAAGAATTGGGACCAAACATACTTTTAATTAGGTGGGTTTGTTGAACATTCTGGGACCGAACTAGGATCATGATCTTGTCTCTCTTGCTTTTTATAGGCCTCTTTTCTCGTGGTCATGCCAAAACCATATGTCGTCTTGTTTAATTTTCTTATTTTCTTTTCATCACTTGAATTAGGATTTTTTTTAGTTGTAGATATACCATAAGAACACCAAGAAACCTTGTAATGCACAAAATTTAAGAACAAGAATGATTGAATGAGGATCTGTTAAAGATGATTACAATTATTCTTAACCTAATGCACAACAGAAGAGGTTTTTCTAAGGTGTTGGGCTAAAAGGTAGCAAGCATGCATAGTTTTAAAAAATACCTGCTAAGTGCCAGGTGATGCAGCTCTCAAGTTTCATGAAAAGAAGGTGACATACAAGTTTATGAAGTTTTCAAGTCAAGTTTCATGAAAAGAAGGTGACATACAAGTTTATGAAGTTTTCAAGCATTAGAGCATCTATATGGTCGACGAAGAAGCAGAAGTAAGCCATGAAGGGATTCACAACAGTGGTTAACTTTTCCCATTGCAGGCTGAGCAACTAAATGACGATGATTCATAGCAAGTAGACAAGGAATGAAGCAGCCCAAGCAACTAAATGAAGATGATACATAGCAAGTAGACAAGCAATGGAGCAGCTCGAGCAACTAATGAAGATGACTCATAGCAAGTAGATAAGCAATGAGGCAACCCGAGCTACTAAATGAAGATGATTCATAGCAGAAGAGTAGAGAAACAAGTAGATAAGTAATGAAGCAGGTCGAGCAACTAAATGAAGATGATTCATAGTAGAAGGGCAGAGAAGCAAGTAGATAAGCAATGATGCAGGTCGAGCAACTAAATGAAGATGATTCATAGCAGAAGAGTAGAGAAGCAAGTAGATAAGCAATGAAGCAGGCGAGAAGAGTAGAGAAGCAATGAAGCAGTAGTAGTATTAGTAGACCCGAAGAAACCTCACGATGGAAAAAGACAAGAAACACATAGGTTTTAGTAGAATTCTCAAACTAGACATTATGTCTTTAAGAAATTATGATACGTAATAAGTCTTTTTTACCTATTGGTGAATACATAACTACGCACGCTTCATATCCAAATGCAAAAGTAGCAAGGTTTATCCAATCCAGGCCACCTAAAACAAGTTCTCTTACTGATATTCATAGATGATAGTAATTTCCCATACACATTCTCTTAATCGCGTTCTTCAGCTCCTGCTTCGGCGTCTATCTTTCAGTCCATTTCTGCAGGAACAAGAACAGACTTTGAATTAGCCATACACACTAACACGGAACAAGGCAAGCACAAAGATGTATGTGAAGAATTGGTCACTATCCCTATTTAATACACTAATCAGCATTCCCGAATTTAATTCCCATGTTAAACATCAACTCAATGTCTTGTATCAATTGAATGAAGAACACAAATATAACGCCTGGGGAAAGAAGTATACCCATTAGCATATGGCAGTTCCTCCCGTGCTCCTTGGACTGCGACTCCTGCTGCGACGCCTTCCTCCACCACGGTTACGGCATTCACGTGCAAAGTGACCAGGCTCACCACAGTCATAGCACTTCAAATCAGACCCACCACGGCCACCACCACCTCCACCACGACCGCCGCCACCACGGTTGTGAGACTGTTCAACCCTCCAGCCATTCTTGCCTATCCATTTTCATAATATGAAAATGCCAAATCATAAGTTCAAGGTCACAAGTGACAGGTAACCATAAGAACTCCCATTTAAGATACCCCATCAAACTTCCTTTTTCAATAAAATTCAATATATCTTCTTGGAGAATGTGAAAGCTTTACCATCTAAATCACGGATGGCATCACGAGCATCTCTAGGATCATCAAAATCTAGAAAAGCATAGCCTGGTGGTCTACGAGCAACCCAGACACTGCAAATTGAAAATTAACATTAAAAAGATGCAAAATAGACACTTTAACATCAAAAGTCCCAAAATTGAAATAGGAACCGATTGTTACCTCCTGATAACTCCATAAACACGAAACTCATCCTCGAGTTCACGCTCAGTAACTCGCGGGTCCAAATTTCCAACGTACACCCGTGACATTTCCTCTATAACCTGTCAATGAAACAAAAACTCGGATCAATAAAGCCAACATATAGATCTGTTTTTACAGCCAAAAAGAACATTCGAAACCTCGCGATCACGGAATACAGAGTCTCTAAATCCAACGAAGGAATCCCACCAGATTCAACAGATCGGATAAAAATTAGCACAAAAAAGGAAGTAACAAATGAAATTAAGAGCGAGAAGAGAGAAAGGAACTTGGCGTGACATACCTGTCGTAAGAAAAGCAGGAAGCTTTGAGGGACGAGAGAAAAGTTGATGAAAACTAGGGTTTGTGAATCTGAAGATGAACATAAACATCTTAAAGAACAAAAGTTAACAAAAGATACGATTTGGGCCTGCATTTATCCTCATATTGGGCTCAAAACTGGCCCTTAATGGTAATTATTTTATTTCGAAAATTAATCACAAATATAATTTGGGCCTAAATTTATTTGCTATTGGGCTCGATTACGGTAATTGTTTTTTCAATAATTGATAGCAGATTTGGCTTACATTTATACTCTTATTGGGCCTAATACTGGCCTTTTCATGGTAACTGCTTCTTTTTTCCCACAATTAATTAATCAAATTATCAAAGTTACGATTTTTGGGCCTACTTTTATCCTATTATTGGGCTCAAATACTGGCCTTTTCATGGTAAAAAGAAAACAAGAACTTATAGTCAGTCTTTATCCACCATTGGTACAACTACATAAGCTTTCTTTATAATTCAAATGTAAAGCCAAGCAGTTTGTGATTCAGATCAATAAAAATATCGAAACCACAATTTGCTTGATTAATAAACCCTAAACAATGAATAAAAGACCCCAAAAAAAGAAACATATAGTGAAGACAATACACCACTTTGAGCCCATGATGTAATAAGACACCCATCTGCAAAGATACAATAAAGGTTTAGAAGATGATATATTGCTACTGTTTGCTAAAAAAAAGTCAGTAATGAGAGCTTACGAAATTGGTATGTTTGGTTAGACCACGAAAGCAGCCAAAAGAGCATGTAATATCGCCCAGTAAATCATGATCCCTAACCTTAAGACAGACCACGAAAGCAGCCAAAAGAGCATGTAATATCGCCCAGTAAATCATGATCCCTAACCTTAAGACAGGTTGTCTCATGAGCGTCCGATCACAAGAGACCCTGACAGAATGACCAATGATTAAGGATTTATAAAACTGAATGAAGTTAATAGATGAAGAGAGAGTGAGGCTAACCATAAACCATCGATCATGTTGGTGATGGGTCTTGTGAATCTAGGAATGATTCTGGATGTAGAGAGTGATCTGAAGCCATGAGCTAAAAAACACAATTGGGGATGTTAGTAAGTTACTAAGAGAATGTGTAGCAATTAGCTAAAGTATTCAATATTTAGGGGCAACTTTGGTTACCTTTATCATCTTCTTCTTCTTCTAAGCTACGGCTTTGATCATCTTGATCTGTATCTATACTGATGGCCACTTGATCGTTGTTTCCCTTACGTAAACTCCGGACTTGAGATGGGATCGATTTTTTCGTCCACTTGTTTATCTGCATACATAAAAAGAAAAAGAAACGTAAATTTATGAATTTGTACTTTCAGGCATTTGGAATGGTGTAACTATTCAATAAGCTCAAACTTACAAGAGGTTTTATGAATTTGTACTTTCAGGCATTTGGAATGGTGTAACTATTCAATAAGCTCAAACTTACAAGAGGTTCAACTTCAACGATCTCTGAGGTTGAGCTTGTTGACATGTTAGGTTGAGATTCTTTCTCATGTAAGAATTTCTCAAGAGTTGCTTCTTTCTGTCTGAGCTCAACCACTTTACTCCTCTCAGCTTCAAGCAATGCGTCCTTGCTTTGTTCAACCAACCGTAATTCGTCTATTTCAGATAGCATAGATGAAATCCTTTTCTCAAATGTTTCCATGTAGTGGTTTATGTGACTCTGAGCATCGGTGGAAGGTGAATCTTCTAGCCCAAGTAGTGAAGTTATCCTGTCGAACCAAGTCAATACAGTTTGGATCTCTTCTGATTCTCTCTTAGTGCCCATCTGAGCAGTAAGAGCCTCATTGGTGCACCTAGTGACTTCTTGTCTTAAGAAAGAAACCTCGGTATCCCGATCCTGCACTTGCTGTTGAAGTTTCTCGATTTCCGCGAGAAGATTTTCAGAGAGATGATGAAGCTCATCAAATTTATCCACAGTAATTGATAACTTTTTGGAAATCTTCCCACGAGAAGCTTCAGCTTTCTGCAAATCTAGGGTCTTCTGTTGCACTTCCTGTTCTAATTCTGTAACCCTGTGTTTCAGATCCTCCATCTGAGATTCTTCCTCGTCAAGCGCTTGCATTAATGCCTCCCCTGTGTTTCAGATCCTCCATCTGAGATTCTTCCTCGTCAAGCGCTTGCATTAATGCCTCTATTTCTGCAGCAAGAAATTATGTATTAGCTGATACGTGTGGTGGTGGAAAAGCAAAATTTTCACATTGAAAAACTGACCTTGGTCTTTTGCAGCTAGTACATCACTAAGCGATGTGACCTTCTCTTGTAATTCTGAGTGTGAAGCTTGCCCTGCTTGCAGCTCTTCTACTCTCTCCTTCATTGAATCCCGTTCCTGAACCAGAATTTGCAGCTGGTGTTCCATATCACGCATCTGAGCTCTTGCAGATTGAAGATCTTCTGCAAAGAGTTTAGCACCAGCCTGGGCTTCTCTAACTTGACCAACTAGTTCATTGCACATCCTATCATTTTGGATGTCCTTTTCATGCAACTCCCTTTGCAAATTGGCGATGATTGCTTTCGTCTCCTTTTCATTTCTCTCAACAGTCTCAGCATTAGCTAGAACAAGCTCCTTAACAGCTGATGATAGCCTATTTACCATGGACCTGACAGATTCTATGGACGAGTCCTCGTCTACTTGATGGACACTCATATTAAAATTGTTATCTCCAGCAAGTTCGGCCCTATGGCTTTCAATTTCCACCAACACACTAGAACATGCTCCATGAAGCAAAGCGATTCTTTCACTCATAGCAGCAATTTCCGACTCCATTCCTGTTCCGATCGACTTAATGACGGTGTCCATACTGTTGCATACAATGTTGATCTGGTCATGCCATGATGCCAAGTGCTTGCTTACATTCTCTTCGAGATGGCTAACATCTGCCAAAAATTGATCAAGGTTCTGAGCGAGAGAACCACCCATTTCGGTAATGTTTCCACCACTTGAAATCTCATGCAAGTTGTTGTTAGACCAAGCAGCACTCAAGCGTGAAAACATTTCCTAAGCATATAGGGGAAAAAACAATATTCAGGAATCAACAAGTGGCAGAAAAATATGAAAATATACCATTAATAAGCTGTTCAAAGGATGCAAAATACCTTATCTACAAAATTCCCAGAGAGTTGAGGCCACTCAGACAAATTAGTACCAGTTTTCTTTGCACATGATTCCATATTTGTCTTCAGATGATGCAGGAACTCCATATCCATGGTGAAAATATCTGCTAGGCAATTGCAGGTACCTGCAAGTATTTTCTTTAGAGAGTTCACACTAGTTCCAAAGGAGAGCAGCTGAGCATATAGCTTCTTCTTTTCTTCACTGTTGACTGCTAATAATTTTTCGAAATGTGATATGGCTTCAAGTTTTTCAGCCTCTGCTGCATCCTTTTGTCTGGAAAGTTGCTGGATTTCATATGTAAATTGTGTTTGTTCCTCTTGCAGACTATCGTTTCTCTCCTGAACCTCGTTCAACTCAGCAAGTAGCAACTCAGCTGCTCTCCTAGATTTTATCGACTCCTGCTCAGCAGAAGACACAGCTGTACTCATATCTTGAAACAGTTGTGAGATCCGTTGAAGCTTAAAGACTGGACCATTTCTGTCACCTTCATCACCAATATCAATACTATTTAACACATTCAACAACATGCTCAGTGTACCACTTCTTTCCTGCAATAAACTTTCTGTTTCTTGCAAATGACTTTTCAACAATTGGCACTCAGACTCTAGGGCTTCTATCCTCATAGTGTAAGATTCCAACTCCCTAACTTTATTTTCACTTTCTAAGAGCATCTCATCTCGGTTGATAATCTCCGATTTCAAGCGACCAAGCTCATTGTTCATCTCTTCAATACTTTGCTTCAGACTATCCCTTTGTTGGACCAAAGCTTTCCCTTTTCTCTCATTGTTCATCTCTTCAATACTTTGCTTCAGACTATCCCTTTGTTGGACCAAAGCTTTCCCTTTTTTAACAGCTACATTTAACTTCTCTCTCGCAGAAGCTGACTTCTGCTCTTCTTGTTTAAGAAACTCCTGCAGTTCTATTATTTTCTTGTCAAGTGCCTCATTTTCAGCAACCAAGGATTGTTCTTTTTCCATGTACAAATCTCTTTCTTCTTTGGTTAGCTTTTGAATTTGCAGTGCCTCATCCAGATCTTTTGTTAAGGATGCTACATCAGTTGTCTCTACTACTGCTATGTCTCTGCTTGTAGCTTCTATCAATTCAGGATGGTGCCCATGAGAAGTTGCTTCATCTGAAACCAATGATTCTCTGCTTCTAGTATCAGCATTTGATGGACTAGTTTCACAGAAGTTGTCATCTCTTTCACGTGGCAAACTCGATTTCAACAAATTCTTATAATAGTCTATCAGCTTTCTCAGCAGTCCATCCAAGTTTTCAGAATTACTTGCTAAAGCCAAATCTTTCAAGTCGTCATCCTGAATAACGTCATTAATCACGTACCTCAAACTCAACAACTCTCCTTCAATAGTCTGAAGACGTTTTTCATTCTCAAGTTTCTCAGCTACTATTCCATGCATATCTTTCACTTGATTCTGCAGTTTCTCATTTTCAACTTCAAGGTGACCGGCCCTCTCAGTAAGTCTCTCATGATTGCCATTCAAACTTTCCAGTCTTTCAGAAAGATTTAGATTCTTATTAACACATGATTGAAGATTTGCCTCAACATCACTTACTTGCTTTTGTGAGACTTCCAAATCAGTAGTTATTGATTGACAATATACTTCAAGGTTATCAATCTTTTGCTGGAGAGTATCCCTGGCATGTGTGGCCTCTGATATTGTAGTTCCAACCAATCTTTTGTTGGAGAGTGTCCCTGGCATGTGTGGCCTCTGATATTGTAGTTGCAAGCCATTCAATCTTGGTTTCCACTTCCATGGACTGTAGCTGTTGAGGCACACCAATATTTTCAAGGAGTTTCTCCCATTTCTGTATCAAAGTATTCCTTTCCATCAAGGACTGCTCCAGCATTTCATTCTGTTCAGCCAATCCATAAAATTTCCCTTTGAGCTCCTCAAATTTAACCCTTAAGTCATCCTCAGAACTTGTGCCAGTTTTTCCATCCTCCCTCCAGGGCTCGGAGAGAACAAATCCCGCACCTCCATCAGAACTCTTCTGATCCCAATCAGAGGTAGGCAAAGAGTTGACATTAGCTGATCTTGCTAACCACTCCACCTTTTCCAATATATCTCGAGCATGAAAATGCTCAGGGAGATCCAAATCTTCTAAAATTTCTTCAATTCTGTGAAGCAGAGAGTCTTTGAGAAGAAAAGATTCACGCAGCTGTGTAGCTGAATTTCGGATGTATGAAAGCTCAGATTCTAATGCTTCTACACGTTCACCTGCCTCTATGTATGTCTTAAGTTTTGCTTCAACTTCCACAAGCCTTGCATCCTTCAAATTCAATTCCTCTGAGCACTTCTGGAGTTTTGCAGAGGTTTCCTTCCACAAGCCTTGCATCCTTCAAATTCAATTCCTCTGAGCACTTCTGGAGTTTTGCAGAGGTTTCAGCTTTGACATTGTCATGCTGAGCAATCAAACGTTTTCCTTTAGCAACAGCTATTCTAAGCTTTTCTTTAGTCGATAATAACCTCTGCTCTGATTGTTCTAGTTCATTAGATTTATCTTGTAACTCAGATCGTACGGCCACAAGTGACTCCTCCGTCTGGGCCAAATTTTCTATGAGACCATCTATTTCAGATTTATGGTGCAGTAAACTCTCCTTCATCTCCATCAACTCATTCTCCCTTGCCTCTCCCTGTTTTCTGTGGAAATCAGCCAATTCCTCAGTCTCTATAAACTTCTGAACAAGTTGAGAAACAAGAAACTCCACATGTGAACTAGGAGATTCAAAACTAATTCTATTTTCAAGTTCCAGAACACCCTCAAGCTTCTCAACTAACTCTCGAAGTGAAGAGGAATCAAGGGTTTGCTGCGTCAGCTCCTTTATATCGTTTGATTTACTCAACAAGTCCAACTGTAGCTTATCAATTATAGAGCTGCGTCAGCTCCTTTATATCGTTTGATTTACTCAACAAGTCCAACTGTAGCTTATCAATTATAGACTGAAGTTCAAACTTATCAGAAAGAATATTTCGCACAGCCACCATCAGATTCTCAAAACTACCATCCTTCAAAGGATCAGAGAGAGCTACATTTTCAACTTCAAGACTAGCCATCTCCGCTGACGCACATGATTCAGTAAACAATTTTGTCAAATTAGCATAGACTTTCTGCATTGAAGACATCGCATATTCATTCTTCTCAAACAGAGTTTTGAAACTTTGGTTCAATTCCTCATATTTGTTTGAGGTGTACTCATGCTTCGCATAAGCAGCTTCAAGTTTTTTCCCCAGGTCGTCAATCACCTTTACAGCCAAATCAACAGAACCAGATATGCGCTTGGTCATATCCAAGTCAATATGAGCTTCAGAACTGCGAGATCTGAGTAGACAATCATCAAGCCTCACAACTGCTTCACTAAATACAGACATCAATGATGTTAATTCATGTTCTAGCCTCATTGCCCTCTCAGATTCATCCTGCAAGGCCATTACCTGTTCTTCCATTGAGACGAAAAAGCTACTTAAATTCTGCTGTAAGGTTTCCAGCTGAATTTCAAGCTCATCAATTCTGAATAAGCAAGAATTCAGCTTCTTATTGACCTCCATGCTTTTTACACTGTTACTATCATTTCTTAGCTTTAATGATTTACAGAGAAGTTCAAGTTCCTGGTTTTTATGTTGCAGCTCATACGAATAATGCTTCAGAGCTTCAAATGAAATTTTACTCTCAATACTATCTGCCTCCAGAACATTAATGTGGTCCTGATGAGATGCAAACTCTACATTTAACTCCTCGAGTCTTTGATTTGTCGATGTCCTGTCGTCATATAACTTGTTAAATTGTACATTTAACTCCTCGAGTCTTTGATTTGTCGATGTCCTGTCGTCATATAACTTGTTAAATTGTGTACCAGCCTTCCTAGCATTCAACAGTAACTGATCAATCAGGCCTCTCAAATTTCTAATCTGCACACTCACAGAAACAAATCCAGCCTTCCTAGCATTCAACAGTAACTGATCAATCAAGCCTCTCAAATTTCTAATCTGCACATTCACATAAACAAATTGATTTGGTTCTGATAGATCATCAGTTAACTGGCCTTTCTCAGATTCATGTTCTTCTTGTTTCTGCTTTGACTCAAAAGCTTGAATCAGTTTTCATACTGCTGGCGTGGAATCTTTATCCTCAAAAGCTTGAATCAGTTTTCATACTGCTGGCGTGGAATCTTTATCGCTAGAATTACTCACAGAAGAATTAGTCAGGATCTGTTTAATTGCCTCTTCAAGATTCTCTACCATTTTTCCACCGTTCTCCAGATCTTTCTCTAAGGCAGAAAACTGGGACGTATTTGCCATTACCTCATCAGTATATAGAGTATTCTCAAAAAAAGATGCGCTCTGTTTACTAAACCCGAA
>CM071721.1:6594487-6608069 GCA_036630335.1 Physaria fendleri | reverse complement strand
ATTGAGTTCTTCAATGGATTTCTTAAGTTCATCTATCTCATATTTTGCTTTCACCAAATCCTCCATCAAAGCATCCTCAACCCATTTGAAAAAATGGTTCTACAAAAGATAATACACATGAAATTAATACAAACTCGCACCAGAACTTAAGCAAATTAACACTTACATCTTTTCCAATTTTGGAATCAGCCGCTTGATGCACACACCGCCAAAAGGGCCTCCCCGGATTCTCTTGAGTGTGAGAATGTGAGCAGCTTCACTTCCATTCCGCACCAACATTCCCTCGCCGCACCTATATTACCAACGGAGCTAGAAGCATGAAGATTGAAAGAGAATTTGCAGAACCCTAATTTTCGATTTTGGGGATTTCAGATCTATTGGGGAGTTACCGTTGTGACTCTCGTTTTATACTTCAAGGTTTAATGAAACGCTTTCAGTTAACAGACACAGTAAACTGAGATTAACCCCGTTATTAATTACCGTTTCTCGATTTAACGACATGTTCTAATCTGGGAAAATTTTAAAAGTTGGTGTTTAATTTTGGGTTTTCAAAATTAGTTGTTGTTTTAAAATGAGAAGATGATAGTTCATGTGTTAAAATGGAAAAACGCAAGAGTTTGAAAGATTTTTTTTACAGTTTTCTCTTTTTTCTATACTGAAAATGTACAAGTTGTACAATTTTGTGACTAATAATAGAAGTAAAACAAAGTTCTTGCTTGCTGACACCTTTTCTAAGCAAGTGCAGCTTCTGGGGTAAAGAAAGACCAAGTATTGAATGAGCTGATGAAGTTATAGATGACAAGCTGAAGCACTAGTGGTAAACTGTTATGAAGATGCCATAGCAGGCCGATCAAATCAACCAAGACGCCAGAAACAGATAATGAAGCAGTAGAAACCTCAGCACAGTAGAACTAAACAACGAAAATGCATAAGAATATCTGTTCACGTCTTTAACGAACTTGGGTAGATAAACGGCAGATAAAACTATGGCTTCATCAGCTCATATCCAAAGGCAGAAAAAGAAGCATCCCTCCAAATTCAAAAGTAGGAAGCATATATCCAAAAACATGTTCTATTAGCGAAATTCACAGACACTAATTTCCCTCAAGCCTGTCCTCTTCATGTCAGAAGCAAACAGTCGTTTCCTGATGATGGAACTTGTTATCTAGACAAGTAACACTCAGCTCCGGCTTCTGCCCACATCTTTCAACCCATTTCTGCAGAGACAGATACAATCACATATCAGCTACATGGATTTTGTATTAAACACAAACCAAAAGATATATGAGTCACTAGTTCACATAAAAATTAGGTTGCAACAGTTTCAGCTTTGAGGTTTTCTATTGATTGAGATAGCATACAAGATTCTTAAGTAATTGACATGAACTAAAGTAAGCTTACCCATATGGCACCTCATCACGCACTCTATAAGGTGGTGGTGATCTACTGTAGTTGCGACCACGAGGAGAAGGACTGCGACGCCTTGGTGGAGGAGGAGATCTTGCACGCGGGCTGTAACTCCTGTCAAACCAAAAGACAAGTTAGCTAATTGGTTCCCACGGACCTAAAACTATCTTCAATCAGAAAGAAGAGGGACAAAAACCTCCGTCCTCCATATGTAGGGCTTTTTCTGTATCTTGGAGGACTGCGACTACGGCTACGAAGCCTCCCTGAACCTCCACGAGAGCGACATTCACGTGCAAAGTGACCAGATTCACCACATTCATAACAATTTAAATCAGAACCACCACGTCCTCGCCCACCACCACCACCTCCTCCTCCTCCTCCTCCTCCACGTCCACCACGGTTATGAGACAGCTCTACCCTCCATCCATTCTTGCCTACCATAACATAATAGAGCTACGTTAAACAAACTCTAAAAACGCCATTATAACTCACACATCAGACCAGTCAAGATCGCATTTTATTGTGAAAGCGATCAGAATATAAGATCAATGAATACCATCTAAACCACGAATGGCGTCTTTGGCATCTCTAGAGTCTTCAAAATCAAGGAAAGCGTAACCAGGTGGTCTTCTAGCAACCCACACACTGCACACACACCAAAAGCATAGCGAGAGTAAATGCAAAAATACAGACTTTACATCATATAACCTACAATTAGCTTAAAGGAATCAATCTCTTACCTTTTAATCACTCCATAGACCTGAAACTCATCCTCGAGATCACGCTCAGTAACGCGATGATCCAAATTACCCACATACACACGCGACATTTGATCAGTTACCTGTCAAAATGAAGAACTCATAACTCAATTAACTAAGCAACATTTATCAAAGCAACACTAATAAACGTCTTCAATTCAAGCGAAGAATTCAACTCAGAATTAACAACACATAAACCCTCTCAGATTCAACCAATCACCTGAAGAATATAGGAATCGTGAGAAAAGCCAAAAACACCAAACCAGTCTTCTCTCTCTCGTCTTGATATTAGGGTTTTTATATATTCGAAACTGAAAATGGATTCTCTGCGAAAAGAAATGAGGTCTGTGATAACTTTTTAACTTTAAAGACCTTACTTATTTTGGGCTTAAAATGGGCCTCATGAAATTACGTAACATAAAAGGCCCATTATTATTTAAAAAAATCAGAGTTCTAATCAATGTTAAAAAACTATGTTACATTCAGACCAAACTACAGGTGCAGCTATTACATGATACACATTGTACCTTGCACCAACTTAAAAGCACAGTACTTCTGCCCAAACTCTCTCCCCAATTCCCTTATTTGCCTCAGGTTTTACACACAAAGCTGCTCTGAGTCTGCTTCTGCAGCATCATAATGATGTGTTTTCCAGCTCAGAGTTCATAACTTCATAACTCTCTGGTCCATCATGGAACTACACAGTAAGAATCTGTTTGCATTCAAAAGCAGTTGTCCCCTCTTGGACAAGAGCAGGCTGGATCGAACAATATGTAACATACCAAAGATTTCTTTCACACATCAGATTCTTGCTCTTCGAAAGATCGTATAGATATTCTCTCTCGGAGAGTTGGACAGTTTTCGCCAAGCTGTTGTGGATTTAACTCCATGGCGGTTCTAAAATCAAGGAGAGATACAGAATGTTGAACCTGTGTTATGTCAGAAGGTCCATTGAGTCTGGTACTTGGCCACACCCCATTTACAATCTTGTTTTGACTCTGCTGTTGGTATAAAGTTTTCCTAGGATCTTCATTTGTGGACCGAGCGTTAACCAAATCAATGGATGATTTGAGTAGCTTCTTTAGATACACATCCAGCATGTTATTCAACGTTTTAGCACACTCCATTGAAACCCCTCCAAGACCTTGTGCTGCTGCAATATTCTCCATCCTTTTCTTGAGCATCTCTGTATCGGGTAATTCGCCACTGTTGTAGCAGCTAAGTATGTCAGCACTGGTTGAAATGGGAACCGTTCTATGGGATCCACCAACACTAGCTGAACAAAATGGAATCCCTAGAGGTGCGATCAGAGGACTCATTGATTGATTTACCCTGGCCTGCTCCTCTTGGCTTTCCTCATCTCTCATAGCTACAGTAGCAACCTGATCATTAGTTGGTATTCTCGGCTTTTTAAAAGGACGAAGAAACTCGCCATCTCTTTCATCAACAGTATATCTGTCTGATCTTTGATAATCAGACTGACCCAAATCCCCATTTTCCATACTGACACTACCTCTACAAACTGACTGATGCAACATATGTTCAACCTTTCCATTTGACCCTAGTGGACTAGGCCTATCTCTGCATCTTCTATCACGGATTCCAGACCTTACTTTCCGCGGAGAAATGGGTAAAACCCCGTTAGACAAAACAGGATCAGTCTGATTATGGTTAGGGATTAAAGACCCATTTTGTTCAGGACCATCTCCTTTACTCTGAAAAGCATTCGCCACAGGTTTGGTCAAATGACTAGCTTCCTGAACTGGTGGTGGGGATTTGGCAACAGTGGCGTTTCTCAAGATCGAACGGATCAACTTGTTGTGTAGAGAGAGATTCTCCCTCCCTAAAAGTCTAAAGCATGTCTTATCAAACTCACTCTTAGTAAGCTTCTGACTCAGAAACCTTCCTAAGTAATACAAATACCTTCTTGATCTTTCAACTCCAATCTTCTTCACAATATTCCTTTTCAATTCACCCAAATCAATCCTCTGATCTTGAGAACGTTCCATGATGTCTCACACCAAGAAAATTCAGTATGAATCCAAAAGTTTAGATATTCTTCTACAACAAAACCAGATGAACAAATCTAAACTACTTCCAAAGCCAAATCTCATCTCCTCAGAACCAAAAACCTAGAGATCATATCCACAGACCAACTCACAGAAAAGCCCTCAAATTTCAACACAGCTGATTTGTTACTAAAAACCCTAGTCACCAAATCATGCCCTCTCGAGGAAGAAAACAAGCCTCTCGCCAACTCCACGAAACTGCACCAACAATAAAAACCCAACATTGTCAAACCCAATTCAGAATACAAAAATTCGAAATTTAATAAGAGTATATCCAGATCAAAGAGTTAGAAAAGATCCAAGCTTAGAACAGAGTAAGGACACAACACAAATTGGGTATCAAAAAAAGAGATGAAATTGGAATTGGAGAAGATAAAAGCTAGACAATGAGAAGTAAAACGAAAGCTTATAAGCAAAAATAACAAGTGTTAAAGATTGATTCGAGAACCAAACTAAAGCAAAAAAGATTTGACCAGAATTTTCAAAACAATAACACGAGAAAGAAGTCACTACCGACCAACCTAATGATTCCTCGCTTCTTAACTCGTATCAGTAGCTTCGATTCTATTACCCAGAAGATTTTGTATTCTCTTTGGTTGTTTACTCGTATTGCCGTAGGAGTTGAATGTCTGAGCTTTTTTGCTCTTCTGAGTTTTAAGCTTCGATCGCTGCTTATTGGGTTTCGTTAGTTTTCCTTTTTATTTTGTCAAATACTTTATTTCTGTCTTTTCTTTTTGTTCATCTTCTATTTTTCTCTCTAAATTCGTCTTCGTTTTTTCCTTTATTTTTTCTTAAGACTTAATTGATATTAATTTTATGAAAAATCTAATTTTTTTTGTCATAAGTTTTATATATATCTTGTTTGTCTAATTCTATAGCTGATTCGATTGCTAAACATGCTACACAAACTCAATATAACCTAACTATTTGCTGACTTTTAAATGTCTGATCAATGAATCACTTTAACAAAAAAGAAGTATGTGAAAAATTATGAAACACAATATTAGATTGCATTTTTGTGATTCAATGACAAAACTTTGTTTTGCAAAAATTTCAAAACTACAACCAATCATATGCATTAGTTACTAGATTATCAAGTCTTGATCCTAAACTTTTCATGTCTCTGCTACTCTTTATTAGACACTATAACACTTCATAATATTGTGATATCACAAATCCTCTGAGTCTCTGACCATGTCACTACTGAGCTTCAAACCTTGAGTTGTTTAAGAATTTGACTAAATAAAGATTAAGATTGCAAATCGTAAAACCAATGGTAAAAGAACAAAACAATGTCGAGCTAAATATAGAGTCAAGTTCTAATTTAGCCAACACAAATATAAGAAACTTAATTTTCCACCATTAATCTTGAGCTCCTCTTTAAGGTCTGTATATATACCTAACCAGAACCTGTTATTAGCAAAGTCCGCACTTTGAGATTTTAATTTTTTTTTCTATTGTTAAAGGGTAATAAATAGAAACACCCAAAGATGGGTCTCAAGGCCTCCTCTTATTCTCTCCTCTGCCTTTTTATCTTACTATTTGTTTCCTCCACTATATCAGCGGTTAACATAAACCGAGCGCTCGAGAAATACCCTGATTTCAGCACCATGACCAAACTTTTTAACAAGACAGAACTCACACCGATAATCAACAAACGTCAGAGCATCACCTTGTTGGCTCTGAGCAACGATGCTATCGGTTCAATCTCTGGTAGACCAGAGGATGAGCTCAAGAACATTCTTATGAGCCATGTGGTTCTTGACTACTATGATGATAACAAGCTCAAGGCTCTCAAGGATAAGAGCACATTGCTCACTACCCTTTACCAGTCCACCGGTTTGGGCCAACAGCAAGAAGGTTTCCTCAGCTGCACCAAATCTAACGGAAAGATTTACTTCGGATCCGCTGTGAAAGGTGCTCCTCAAACAGCTGAGTACATCAAGAACGTTTTCCGAAACCCGTACAATCTCTCTGTGGTCCAGGTCAGTATGCCTATTGTGGCTCCAGGACTCGGGGATCCAGTTGAGGTTCCTCCACCATCGCCCGAGCCTTTAGCACCTGCTCAATCTCCCGAAACGAGTGCTGACACTCCAGCTCCTGGACCAGCTGAGGAAGAGGTGTATTCGGACGGGCCTATGGTTTCATCTCCGGAAACGGCACCTGCATCAGCTCCATCAGAAGGTGATTCTCCTTCTCTTGCTCCAGCTCCAGGTCCAGCGAAGGAAGGTAAAAGAAAAATCGAAGCAGCTGACGAAGCTGAACCACCTTCTAATGAATCTAGCACCAGTATGACCTTTGGTGTTGTCCTTGTTCTTGGGTTTGTGGCTAGCTTAGGTGGGTTGTAACAAGACAGAACAAGTCAAGGATGGTAAACAGAAGACGGGACTCGACAGCAGACAGAGGGATGATAATCTGAAGTGGATCAAAAGAACTAACAATGTCTACCCACATTGTGGTACCTCAATCATTTAGCATTAGGGAACGAAAGTCTGATGTTTTGTCCTGTAAAATTTTGTCTTAAGAAACTGTAAACATATCAAACCCCAAACGAATTGCTTCAACTAGCATTACTGAGAAGACTAAAATCCCAATTTCATGAAGAAACTACACAAAAGCCGAACAAGCACTGCAAAGGTGACAAAACATGTGGCTTAAAAGGTTTTAGCCAAACATCAAAATTAAGCCTAAAAATCCTGCAGTTGCTCCAAATAGTCAGATACTAAAAGCCTATTTTTGCGAAGGGTTCAAGAAGAAACTAAAGACTCATATTTGCAGTTTGTCATTTAATCTTCTCTACAATGTCTGCAATGACCTCTTCCATGTTAAGATCCTTCATCTGTTTAAATGGGCGCTTCATACCCTGCATAAGAAATTCATATCATCTTCTATATACCTCTAGAACTAAGAACAATGAAAGCAAACTGTTTCTTAATGTATAATACCATGTCACTATCAAACTCATCTAATAGTTAGTCTTATTTTAAACTACTTAGCACTCAACTAGATTCAACCAATAAGAAAACAAACAAAATTGAAAATCCAATTTAGGATGCTCATAATTCTCAGTAATGATGATTTGACTCGGTAAAAACAGCATAGATTTATAATTCACTAACAGAAGTTCGATGAAATGTTATATCGAGTAAGTATAAGGATGAAATGCTTACCAAAAGACTGATAAATGTTTCGCCACCTTCCTCACGAATCTCAAAGCAACCACGCCTTGGCTGTTAAAGCAAACCAAAAAGGAATATCTTAGCAAGACCACATAATGTAACAAACAATCATGAACATCATGCATTTATAATTACATATACATCTGCAGTCAAAGATTCACTACCTTATCAGGATTCAAAGTAACAATGATGCCAGGAACAGCTTCCTCAAGACCTTCCTTCACCTGTTTAGCCCTCGTCTTGAATGAGTTGCATTGTTTGCTTCAAGAAAACAACAACAAATTTCAGAGACGTAACAACATTGAACAATCATTCAAAATGCAGGCAGAGGAATCAAAAGACACGAAGAACCAGAAGCAAAGACGAGAAAACATGTTATCGCATTTCAACTAAAACACACAATCAATTCCTCTTTAGAACAACACATCTACCCATAGCGATATGCAGATTATGTACAAAACAGCATGAAGACTTCATTTCACAAAAGTATGTGCAGATTCAAGAACGAAACCCTAAAAACAAGAGAGTCAAACCCTAGAACAACAAATTTTCAACGCACGGCGACAAAAACGAAGAGATTATCAGAGAACACAAACCCTAAATATTCGCGGCTACATTTCCCCCCAACTCTCTCCGAAAAAAAAAAACCTAAAAGAAAAGAAAAAATTGTTTACCAGTGCTCAATCACAATTTTCTTTATCTCGGAGTCATCTTTCGTTTCTTCTTCAGCAAGATCAGCTTCCTCCGTAGATTCCTCCTCTTTCTTCACTTCCGCAGCAGCTTCCTCCGTCGATTCCTCTTCTTTCTTAACTTCCACTTCCGCAGCAGCTTCCTCCGTCGATTCCTCTTCTTTCTTAACTTCCTCTTCTTTCTTTACCTTCTTTTTCGTCGCACTACCTGCCTTCGCTTTCGTCTTTCTTTTCTTCTTCTCAGGAGAGTCAAGATTCAAGAGCTTGGAAGAAGAAGAACCACCGCTTCGCTTAGTATCGCTTCGAGTTTTTCGACTCATGCTTCGTGTCATCCTCGTCGAAGTAGTAGCTACTACAGCTTTCCCTTTCCCTTTTCCATCAACCTTACTCTTCGGCGCCATTTGTACAGACAAAGCAAAGAGAGAAAAGCTCAAAACACCTCCGCACCCAAAACGCTCTCTGTCTCTCTCTCTCTCTCTCCGATATTTTCAACCAGTTTTTTTTTGTTACATAAGGTAAAAGACGTTGGGACTTGAAAAGGACTGAAATCAACTTTAACTGCCACGTCATACGAATTTGAATGGACGGTCAAGATTCAATTTAGAAATAATAAAAACTCACACACCGATCAGCTTTGGAATTATAGCAGGAAGTTAAAGTATAACTTTTTACATTTTTACAACTAAAAGAAACCACAAAATGACTCTGGCTTTTTTTAAAATGTCTTTTTTGATTGTTTTAGATTTAGGATTTCATCAAAAATAGTTTTAGAAAAAGTCTATAACACCAATAAATCTGCCCCTATTTTACAAATAATATTATTTAAACCCAACAATTCTAGTATTATTTTCATTATGTAACATGTAATTGAGTAGTATTTATGAAAACAGAAGCAACAAAGAAATGTACAAGCAGTATCACTGTTTTAGTATCACAACCACACGTATAACAAAAATATACAAACCGAGTCCTTACTATATGTTCTCTAATCTTCTCTATATTCTATATAAAAAGACTAAAAAAAACTTGGTATCCAAAAGGCATTTCAAAAAAAACAAACACAGTGAAGAAACACTTCTGCACAGAGAGCTTAAAGAAAGAGCTTCCAGATCTCTTAACATACCCTGTAAACTGCAAGAGTTTACAAAGTTACTGTCAAGTTTTTAATCTCAGGATACGTTCTGCATTTAAAAAAAGGAGTCTGCATATGGGTTTCTGAAATCTGACACACTATGCACATTGACACATCAAATAAGAGTACATTGATCTATTCAGCAACCACAGATTCTTTGCTCATGAACAGTAATGTATGTAAGCAGAAAGCCATAAAGGGATACGTACCGCTAATATTTTCAGCAGGAGGAAGTGAAAAACAGTACATGGCACTTCACTTATCAGAATGACCCCTTTTGGTCTTACGACGACTATGGTGATGAGGGTGTCGGGTACGCTTCTTTCTCTTTGTGCTGCAAAAAAATATATAACAAACAAACTAAAAGTCATTTGGTGGGATCAATTATGAAGTATCTTAAAAAACAAGAGAGCGATATACTGAAAAACTACTATTAACAACATCTTATAAATAGTAATTGGTTATTAAAAAACTTACCAGAAGAGAGAACAGAGGAATCTGTATACTATGAAGATGGGTAACGCCAACAAAGCAGAGGCCTGCAAGGGAACAGTTTTCCATTATAAGTTGGAAGAGGAAGCAGCAAAATTGCATGATGTAGGATGCAAGACCAGAAAACATACTGCAAACCAAATGAACTCTTTGGTGGCAAAAGGTTCCATCAGCTCATGGCTCTTCAATTTTCTCTCAACGTTAGCTTGAAGCTTCATAGATATACACAGTCATCAGCTTAAGATCCATATCCCTCCAGAAAAGCCAATAGTCATATCTAGTGTTTATATATATACACAGTGCTTCTGATTCTGACCTGATGGTGATATTTTGAGGCAGCTTTTAAAAACTCTTTGTAGAAGTGAACAGCCTTCTTTGAGTAAGGCTTCATGGTAGCTCTCACCTTATCAACATGTGGCTTTGTTGCCATGGCTACTTGATCAACGTATGGCTTGCTAAATTTTTTAGCCTCCTGGAGAGTAAAAACAAAAAGCGTTAAGTGTCATAGAAGGGGCTGAAAGATTAATATCCATAAAAAATTATAGATAGAAAATCACTTCACCTGGTAATAGGGATCTACATGTTCTTGAAACTTGACAATATGTGGAGTAACTACACTCTTGGAAGCCTGGTAAGCCTCTTTTGCTTTGGTAGATAACATTTGCACGTGTGGCTCCACATGCGTTTTAACATTCTCTTTAATGGCTGGAATATATTTCTGGAAGTAGAAATTCATAAGCATAGGCATAAGACCCTCATGTGTAAATAAAACACAATTCCTGTAAACTGCTTACAGTTTTAACGTTTGCCATGTGCGGTTTAGCCCATTTTTCAGCATGATTCTTTGCTTTTGTCACCTGACAAATAATCAAATTAAGTTAGACTTAACTTTTCTCAAATATGCATAAATTGCCATACAACGACATATAGCAGTACCTTTTGAGTGACTTTCTGCATAACCGGTTTTCCGTGGGCGTCCCAGTTTGTCTTAGCAACAGTCTGAGTCCAGGAAGTGCCCACATTAATTTAGAATCTACTGCGTTAGAAGCCCTATAAGACGAACTCTATTAATTTTACCTGAAAATTAGTCCAGTGTACAGCAAGCCAAGGGGGAAGCCATGAGCCATGAACCTCCAGCAGTTCCTTAGCCTTTGTGGTTGCGTCATGCTTCATCTTCAACATTTCTTCCTGTAATTTGAAATGGATAAGAGTGAAATGTGATGACAGAAACTGAAAGTCAGGGGGAAACTGAACTTAATTCAAGAGAAATATCATACCTCAGAAGTTTTAAGAGCACGCTCAAGCTTACGTATTTTGTTCTTCTGCTCTTCATGTTTCTTGTGAAGCTGCAGAACTCTTGTTAAAATTGGCATAAACAAAAAGCACATGTCCATACATAACTTGCGTTACAACTCCAATGTCTAAATTCAAACCAGACATAGAGAACGAAAAGGATATTATCTATAGGGCCAAGGAAACAAAAACTCCAGAAGAAAGATGATAACACAGAATGAGAATCGCAACTAATAAAACTTTGTTGGCTTAAAACTTAACAAAGTCCATCTAAAAACGAGACCAGGTAGACAAATAAGAAGAAAAATTGAGTACTTGGCACTAATAAATCAGCTATTTAAGTGATCCGTGGAGTAAAAGAGACGATAATTTTGTGTGTCAAGATAGAAATGAACCAAGGAGTGTAAAGAACATACTTTCTCCAGTCTCGAGTTTAATTTGCTTAGCTTTTCCTCGGCTTCGCTAGTCCGAGCTTCTATCTGTTCTTTCTCCTTGTTTTTTTGCTCCATAAAGTTCTTGAGTACCTCAACCTGAAAATGCAGAAGTATAATCACAATATAGAAAATGCAAATCTGCCGATAAAAGATGGATTCTAAAACAAAGATCTCACCTGCTTCTCTAATTCAGCAACTCGTCCTTGTGCTTTACTCAACAATTCCACAGAATCTGATGAACCTTTACTCTGATAAGGAGTGAAAAAAATAAAGACATAATCTATGATTCCAAACAGAAAGCAAAGATTGATATAAAGCAGTTCTAGCAAAATCTATCCAAAGATGTATGAACAAGGAAGCAAATAGAATTATGACACTATAAGATAAGCATAATACTCTTAGTGACGAAACCTCAGTTTCCAACGAAACAATCTTGTCTTGTCTCTCTTGAATAAGTTTCTCCTTCTCTGCCACTAATTCTTCTCTCCTTTTAAGTTCTTTAGCTTTGTCATCAACTTGGGATTCTTCACCAACCAAAAAATGAACAAAACATAAAATTATAAACCAAATATTTGATCAATGATCTTTCGCAGAAGCCATAGCATATTGGATGTTCAATTAGTTTTAAAATCAAATTGATTCACATAGACGAATCGGAAGTAAAATTGAAGTAACCGTTAGGTTCCGAGAGTAACCTAGGGCATGAATTTTAGTATTAATCTGATCCAAATCGATCTCACCGCCATCAGATTCTTTACCACCGTCGATTCCAGCGTCGGCAAAGACACAAATGGTGAAATTGAAAACTACGGCCAGAAATAGTAACAAAGCCACGAGTTTCGAGACCGCCATGACTGAAAACTCGTGAAGATAACCGCCGGAGATTTTTGGCAACAACAAGAATTTTTTCCCGTACTCACTTCTAATTTTATGAATGTGTTGATCAAATTGGAAATTTGGAACACTCGTAATCACATAATGGTTGTTTTGATTTTATTTATGATTGGAGAAGACGACAAGGTTTGGTTTGTGTTGATGAGATGTTGGTTCTTGACTGATACGTGGCGAAATTCTCAAATGTATCGAAACAAATCTTACCCCTAAAGGTAAAGAGTACTCACTGTGATACCATTTTTCATTTGACGTCGTAAATGTTCCGTGACCTTTTTTTGGGCACATCGATTTTAGAATTTAAAAGGCCACGGCCCTAATACATCTTTGGCCCAACCCAAAAATTATAATGCCGTTTCGTGTCTTCGTGATATATAGTTGGGCCGTAAGAAGATTAAATGGACTTTATTTATATCCGACTCGGGGTTTCCACAAATGAGACCAATAGACTCGGTCTACGGTCGGGTCAGGTTGCTACCGGTCGGCCTAATCAGATTTCGGTTTTTTTAATTTTTAGATTCAAATCGAATTGGATTTACACTAAAATTATATCATTCGAACCAGTCCGAAATTGAAGAAATAGCTGGTTTTAACCAGAATCCGATTAAATAACCTAAGTTGCGAACTAAATTAACCTGTTTTACAAGAAAATTCAAGCACATTTCCAAAAAAATCAAAAACATTCTCAAGCATATTTAAACACATTCAAACATTCATAAAGAAACAGAACATTATAATTATACCACCAATGTGTAAGCTATAACACTTTTGGCTGATAAAGAAGGCAACACTCCTCTTCAAACACCTATACATAACAAAAGAAATGTTAAATACAGTTAATCTTACATGTTTAAGATTTTAAGTGAACAGTTTTACCTTCCTCTATTTCTTTCTTCTTGGATCTGTAAACAAACATAAAGTAAGTTATACATTTTACAAACAAAATTAAACTTGATTATTCAATGTATAAACAGAATGATAACGGTTTACCTATGCCTCCTCTCTCTCTCTGGATCTCTGGATCTGCAAAATAATATACAGAAAGTGTTACTTAACAAATCCCAAATAAATAATCAAAAAGCATAACGAAATAAATTTACCCAATGACTCTAAGATGTCAACTTCTTACATTCATTTCTATCAGATTTAACACACGAGAACTGTAACACCTCGACCGCCTGCAACCCTTATTGGGCCCATACCTATCAGCAGGCCCATGGGCCCCAGCCTGGTCCGAC
>CM071721.1:6572416-6587595 GCA_036630335.1 Physaria fendleri | reverse complement strand
CTTTTCAAATATTCTTTCTTCTGTCCAAATTCTACAAGAAGTGCATAAGTTTAGAAGCTTGAGACAGCGATTGCCTAGAAATACACAGCATAGTTGCGTTAAACGTTTTATTATTAACTATCAAATCATTTAAAATGTTTTATTATTATTTTGTTAAAGGGGTATGTGGAAAGAGCTTGTCATCTCGTTATATCCCGTGACTCAAGGACCCGATGACAATAACATGTATATGGTGCAATTGGAAGGAACAGCTGATATTCTCCATTGTGAACGTCTATGATCTTTCCATCGACTATATTGTCTATCACAACATTGTTGAATGTCAACCCATTGATAGATTTGAGATAGACATAACCCAACAGACAATACCAAATACGTTTGGAACCATATCGAGATTGTTTGGTTCATTAACACAAAACAGAAAATAACACAAAGTTCATAAAAACAACAACTGTGATAGAATAATAAAAAAAACACTATCCATAAATATTTTCTATCTTTCATAAAATATGGATGAAACATATATCGAATATAACAATGTGTTAGTGATAAGGAGTTGAAAACAAAATCATTAGAAGTCCAATTAACCAAACTGTATTTAAATGTGAGATTTTTTTTCTTTCTTTCTAATTTCTACGTTCTTATTTAAATTTTTTGAAGTTTTATTTATTATAATCTCTTTTTATCTAATGTAAATTTTTATATTTTTGTATTATGTATGAGAAGAAAAATATACATTTTCAATAAAATTTGATGGCTTCTAGTGAATTCTCCATTAATATAAGAAGTGTGTGGTTAGATATATAAAGAGTTCGTATATGTTTAGTGTTGTGGAAGTTTTAAACATCTTTATTCGTTGTAGACATAATTAGCTTTTGCTTATTTACTAGATCTTGCTAATAACTACTTATGTTTTTGTTTTTAGATGGCAAATACTTTTGTCTGGATATTTGTTGAATCAAAAAGTCTATATTAAGCCTAATGATCTATGAGAAAAAGAATAAACTGGTAAAGACACTATACCTGATAATAGGGATATACGAGTTCTTGAACCGTGACAATGTGAGGGGAAACAACATTCTTGGAAGAATGGTAAGCCTCTTTATTAGCTTTGATGGAAAGTGTTAGGTTTCCCATGGGCCTCCCAATGTGTTCCGGTGTAAATCTATGGGTACATGAAACTCCCCACGTTAATTCGGGGGAAACTGCTATGTCACAGTACAGTAAAATGGAGACATGACATGAGTTAGTTGACACTATCAGAGGTTTCAAGATTAAACCGGCAAATTGCATATGGATACACTTGTGAAAAACACAAACGAACAACATCTAGATGCGGCGTCTGGATGCGGCGTCTGGATGCGGTGAAAAACACAAACGAACAACATCTAGATGCGGCGTCTGGATGCGGCGTCTGGATGCGGAGTCTGGATACAGTATCTGGATACTGAAACGAACAGCACCTTCATGTCATCAATAAAGATTTGAATTCTTAAATATAATAATATGATGATAAGGTATGGTGACATAAACAAATGTTGTTACCGAGGAAGCTCTCTTTGTCTGCTTGTCTCTATCATTTCCCACTCGGTATTATCAGATAAGAAACTCAGAGATACTAACAATAATTGGAACCAAAAAACTTAACCACTTCTGTTTTTTATAATCAGAATTTATCAAACACCGATTCTTTATCCTTAAAATGTTGTCTGGTTTCGCCCTTTGTTTTCTCCTTTAGTTTTTTTTATTACACAGTATCACGAGTTCATAATGGTCCAAACACAAAAACTAAAGATAGAAAATTTATCGGCAAAACTAATGTCCGAATATTCCCTCGCATATATAAATATAAATCCGTAAATACTTATCAGATCACAAATCAAACAAAGTTTCAATCTTTGATTTAGTTTCGTATCAAATTAAGATACTTTCTTCTTTATTTAGCTCTCTACCAAATTACAGTTTTTTTGATTCGAACCCAAAAGAAAAAGAAACGATTTTTAATCTTCGCCGCACTTCGTCCGATGTCGCTATCTATCCCCCACGATGGCTCAATCTCCGGCGAGTCAAAGGCAACCACGAGGAATCTACCAACGAAGATTCTCTCAAACTTTCTCGTTGGTTTAATCATGATCCCTGTAGCTATAATCGCCTTTCTCTTTATCATCACATCTCTAGGCTTCACTTTCTTCTTGGCTTTCTACTGGTTTATTCACCGAAACTATCGTCACCGTCTCCGTCGTCATCGCCGTCATGAATACTCAGATGGGTTGTCTCCAAGATTCGTGAAGAGGCTTCCTCAATTCAAGTTTTGTGAGGATAGAGAATATGGAAGTGATGGTTGTGTTGTTTGTATTGATGGATTTAGACAAGGACAGTGGTGTAGGAAGTTGCCTCGATGTGGACATGTGTTTCATCGTAAGTGTGTGGACTTGTGGTTGATTAAAGTCTCGACTTGTCCGATTTGTAGGGATAAGGTTTATAGATTTGAAGAAGATAGAGATAAGAAGATGAATTTTTTTAGATAGGTGATGAAGATTTTGTAAGTGTCTTTGGTTCTTTTGATATCATGTTTTAGCATCAATTTTGGTTTTCATGAATAACAGTGTATAGCTTCACAATTGAAGTTTCTTTTGAATTTGATCCAACCAAGAATGGTAAATTTGTGTACAATTTTACAAAGTTTTGATCTTTCTGATAAGATTCTGTTGGATAATATGAGACTCTGTAGAAATACAGATTGATCTTTCTGATAAGATTCTGTTGGATAATATGAGACTCTGTAGAAATACAGACAGAAGTGTTGTCCATTGGTTGCTTTAAACATGATGCGTATGTTATAACTTAATGATTCCTCATAATTCACTTGAGATTCAGTGGTTAATCATCACTGTGTCTACTTCAGTTTTGTCTATGATGAGATGCAGTGAAGTTTGGTTCTTGTGTGTTTCAGTTTACCTGCTTCACCTCTAAAGTAGTTGGACTCTTTCGTGTGCATTTACTCACTTCACTACAGAAGTTAAGTTCAAGTTTTTTTCTTTTATACCCCAAAAAGCTCAAATTCAACATTAGAGGTTGAGATCTGCGACCTCTTCTAGCTACTGTATAATACATACTCAACATCAAGAATGAAGTATAGGACTAAACAGTTAATTTAACTTTTTTTGGGGAGAAAATGGAAAATATGAGACTTCCTGAGGATAGATGAGCAAATATATAATAATATATTTTGTTCTCGCGAAGAAGTGAAAAAAAAAAACACACTTAAAAGCCAAAATTGAGTTTGCAATTTTTAGGGTTTTGGAAATTTTACTTCACAGAGTTGCGAGCTCCGAAGAACAACTCCAGCTTTTGCAGCCATGGCGAGCACCAAAGTTCAGAGGATTATGACCCAACCTATTGTAAATTTTCTCGATTTGATACTTTTTTCCTTGTCTCTATTAAATCTCACTCTACTTAGATTACTAACTCGTACATTTTGATTTCAGAATCTGATCTTCAGGTTTCTTCAAAGTGTAAGTTCATCGATTACTCATATCAGTTTTCCTCAATCGTTCTATGTTTGGAATAGCCATTGACATATACTTATTGTAGTTTGGTTCTTATAATGCAGAAAGCTCGGATTCAGATTTGGCTTTTTGAGCAGAAAGATTTGAGGATTGAATTTGAGGATTGAGGGTCGAATTACTGTAAGTCTCATATCCTGTTTAAGGCTTAGCTCAAAATTTAAAGCTTTTCTTTTGGCTTTGTTGATAGTCTATAGAAAACTGACATGCTTGTGGTACTAACCTGTGAAGAAGAGATTGAATACATAACTCATGTGATCTTCTTTCTCTGTGCTAGATGCCTAGACATTTTAAAGTGCTATATATCATATAATGTAACTTGTCAATGTCATAATCTTGTTTACATTTCTTCTTGTTTGAAACTTTGATTTGATACATAGATTTAGTTACACCATTGAGCTAGGTTGTTTGATATATTAGTAAGGAACCAGTTGATATCAGTTAGGTCAATTTGTTTGGGCTGTTAGAATTTCATTCTGGAGATGATAAATGATAACAGAGATGGTTCCTTGTGAAGTTTAAGCTTTATCAATGTCATGTTTTGATCATCTTTTCTTTTAAAATCATGAGTTGTTTAGTTGACTTTGATTCTTTGAATGATTCATTGATTCCTTGTTTTAAACTTCTTTAAACTGCAGGGTTTTGATGAGTACATGAACTTGGTGCTAGATGAGGCTGAGGAAGTAAGCATCAAGAAGAAAACCAGAAAACCACTCGGTGAGTTGTTCTAGACTCTACTAATTCGCTCTTCTGCAAGAACATGACTCTACTTCACATTTCTGAAACGCGTGGTGCTAATTAACTCTTGTGAATACTTGAAATTTCAGGAAGGATTTTACTTAAAGGAGACAACATAACTCTCATGATGAACGCGTAAGTATCAACATAACTCTACAATCAGATTGTATTGTTTGGTTTACAAGACTCAAATCTTTCTATATGTAATTACAGGGGCAAGTGATTATCTGTCGCATAGATCTGTCTTGTAATGGATTAGAGTGATAACTTTGAGAACAAGGGACCATATGATCTATAACTTTATGGTATGTTCAAGAGTTCTTGTTTCTTATTTTCATTTTTCTTATTAACCAAAAGAGGTGTCCCTTACATAAACACACATAAGAATGTCGGAAAACATTAGTTATGTTCTTTTTACCGATCTCACATTAAACTTAAACCAATGGAAAAAATTACAATTGTGTACAAAAAATGAAATAGTTAGAACACAAGAACAACCTCAATAAGGTCTGCGACCAAGAAAATTACCAGGTGGATCATAATTACAAGCCAAGAAAACACCACCTCCACCATTACAGATAACATGAGCACAACCAATTCTCTGTGTGTTCTTCCACACAATCTGCGTATAATGACCACACATCTCACCATTGCAAGTGTTAGATCTATAGTCATACCACCTTGCTTCAGACAACCATCCATACGCGGCTTGAGCTGGACTCCATTTTTTGCCTGAACCCCAAAAGAGATTCTCACCATATGGTCCATTGGAATGGATCAATTCGCAATCACCGCGTCTCTGGTTAGCCCACCATTGCGCATATCGCGCCAGTTTGTTGTCCCATTTGAGCGGTTTGAGTCTCAATTTAGCTCTTGCTGCGTTTTGTGGATCCATGAATTGTTGTTGGTAGGATACTCCATGACAACATGTTACAAGTAGTAGTAACAAAGCTGCGATTAGAACCGAAACATGACTCAAGTGTTTTAGAGGAGCCATTTGGGGTAAGGCTTGCAACAAATGGTATTTGCTTTGGGGTTTATATGAGCTTGAAGTGAATTCGTTTGTACGACTTTTTAAAATATTTAAGAGAAAAATTCAAACTCTATGATTAAGTGGTGTACATGTTCGATTATGATAACCACACCTAAATTTCTTAGATTTTGTTATTCATTAAATTTGTATTAATAGTAATTTATATGTGGTTTAATATATAGTTTATGCATAGTGGGTAATATTAATATTTTTTGGTAAGAAGATTTAATTCAAAGAACTTTTCGCTAATGATATTTAATAAATTTGTTATTATCATTATTATTCGGATCTGGTTTAGTTATTCCAGAGATGTACATCATTTTATAACATGTGAAACTTATTTTTTACCACGATTCAAAAATGTGATTTTTACCACAGTTTAGGGTAAAAATTGATCCTTTAACATAACATCCATTAAACGATGTCGTTACATTCAACGGCGTCGTTTCAGTAAGAGCACTGCGTCACATTGTCATCACACGCTTATTTTAATTTAATTATTTAATTTTTTTAGGCCTTTTAGTAATTTTCGCGTTCTCTTCTTCGTTAGATGACTCAGATCTGAATCTTCACGGGAAAAAAAATCAAGAAACCATCACAGGAATCTCCAATTTCTCTCCGTTCACCGGAAAAAATGTCACACAACGATACAATTCCGCTTTATCAATCATCTCAATCAGACATCGACGAGATTGAGAATATGATGAACAATAATTTTCAATCAGGTCCAGGAACCGTTCTCCCAGCTCGTCCTCCTAGCCCTGTTCGTCCTTCGATTCCCGTTTCATCCTCACCGTTCATTCAATCTAATCTTCCACCGTCTGCTTCCTCCGCTCAGAAGGTGACTCCTGTTCCTGTACCTCCTCCGCTTCCGGTGGTTGGTAACTCTGAAGGTCCTAAGACAATCGGAGGGAGTGGATTTGGATCTCCTCCTAATACATTGACGGAGCCTGTTTGGGATACTGTGAAGCGAGATCTGTCACGGATCGTGAGTAATTTGAAACTTGTGGTTTTTCCGAATCCGTATAGAGAAGATCCTGGGAAAGCACTTAGGGATTGGGATCTATGGGGTCCGTTCTTTTTTATTGTGTTTTTGGGACTTACTCTTTCCTGGTCTGCTTCTGTTAAGAAGGTTAGATCTCCAGATTCTGATTTCAGCTTTTTTCGTTTGGAACCTCTATGAATGCATAACTCTGTACAATGGCGTTGCGTTTGTGAAATCAATTATGAACTTGGAATCTTAGCTTTAGCTAGTCCTTATAGATTGAGTTCCTATGTATATGAGGAATCGTAAAAGTGCATTCAAATGTGATATACTAGCTAGATTTACAGTTTCTCTAGAATGTTATATCTCCTTGTTGGATTGCAATTTAGACACTTTCACCTTGAACTGATGTAGCCACTGCTTATCTGGTCTTCATAGACTGGCAAGAACCGGTTTTTATTAGGATTAGTGAAGTTTAGATAAGATGTGAAATCATAGGGTGAGTTAAGGCCTTTCCTTTTTGCTTTGTTGGACTGCACTTTAAGCTTAGTTGTTATGTATGTCTGCTCTGTTTTTGATGCTGTTGGAATCTTGATACCACATAATATTATGTAATTCCTGGTTTCAATTTCGTCTGGTCTGTGCTTCGCGTCATTTGCATCCTGAGTTATCTAGGATTGAATCCCTGTAGTAATAAGGCACTACAATTCTTACATATCTGCTAGAATAAAGAACAATTCTCTGTCTTTTGCAAGGGCCGTTGGTCTCATTCATTTTCTCTGTAACTTCCAGTCTGAAGTATTCGCAGTGGCATTTGCACTACTTGCAGCTGGGGCAGTGATACTCACACTAAATGTGTTGCTCCTGGTAAGCACACATTTTAATAAATCTATTGGTTAAAAGCCCTTTCCTGTTGCAAGTTTTGATTTTTAAACATTCTAATGCAATTTTCAGGGAGGACATATAATCTTCTTCCAAAGCCTAAGCCTACTTGGTTACTGTCTATTCCCACTAGACGTTGGAGCAGTAATCTGCATGCTAAAAGATAATGTGATACTCAAAATGATAGTTGTGTGTGTGACTCTTGCCTGGAGCTCTTGGGCAGCTTATCCTTTCATGAGCGCCGCAGTGAACCCGAGAAGGAAAGCTCTCGCACTTTACCCAGTCTTCCTCATGTATGTCTCTGTTGGTTTCTTGATCATTGCCATCGACTGATTGGTTCTTTGATCCAATTTGGGAAATCAGTTGGTACAGGGTAGATATGTTCTTAATGAGATCATATGTTCTTAAAACTCTTTTTGATTAAAATCTGGTCGATAGTACTTTATATGGTTATGTTTTTGTGTATGAAAAAAACTTGGGATTCTTTTTTTTGAGAGCATGAATACAACATAATATTGTAATAGCAGTCTCCTTAAGTGTATCAGTATATGTAATAGCAGTCTCTTTGAGTGAATCAGTATACTCATCTTGAGATGCAATTGTCTGAAACCTGACAGGACGATAGGAGAATCTGAAACTACGGAGAATCTGAAACTACATGGTTACTAATAACCTTGAATCACAAAATATTCACCTATTATAAATGTATATTAATATGGACTGAAAATGATTTTTAAAGAAAATAAAAGAATTCTAATAAATTAAAATCTAGAAGTCTCTGGACAAAGGCAAAGGTGCATGTCACAGTCTTCTTAAGAAGGAATTTGATTATAGCATCTGTCAATCATGAATTTTTGAAGCACAAATTAATGCTAAAAGACTTTTTAGTTTCGTTTAGAGAATATAAAATTGACAAAAATAAAATAAAATTGACAAAATTATAATTTCATGTCGAAGTCATAAAAATCGACAAGCCCAAGAGGGAAAAGTAAGGTAATAAATATATATTTTTTCATATCATTCTCGTGCCTCCTTCCATCATCATTCATTCCTCACCTAACCAATTCAATTTCAGAAAAAAAAACAAACATAAATAGTAAATGTTATCTGATATATATATTCAAAAAATGAGTTGAAATATAAAATAAAAAAAAAAAACAAACATAAATAGTAAATGTTATCTGATATATATATTCAAAAAATGAGTTGAAATATAAAATAAAATTATAAATGTAATGTATATAATAAAGACAAAAATATAAAGGTGAGTGACGAAAAGAATGTTATGGTCCAAACTATTATCGATTCACAAAAATAAATATACAACATCGACATTCTTTCACAAAAAATAAATTACAATATCGATATTTCTTAAAACTAAATGACAATCATATCCTTCTTTGTCAACAACAGTACACAATCTTGAGGGATAACATAGTAATTCACGGATGTGGAACCCAAAACGGCGTCGTACTTGCCACGCTTGTAGGAGAGGGATAACATAGTAATTCACGGATGTGGAACCCAAAACGGCGTCGTACTTGCCACGCTTGTAGGATCTTTACAACTCAAAGCATTGAGAAACCTCCAAGAAGGAGACGGTGAAGGCGAACGAGTCCTACGAGACCCTTGGTTAACTTGTGGAATATTCCGGCGAACTTGACGGTTCTTGATATCTTTAAGTTCTATCTCTTTCGGGAACTTAACCATTCCAAACATAATCACATACCATCTCGGTCTTATACCTTTTCCACTTCCAAACGACGACGTTTCAACCTTCCTCGTGTTTTGGATTGGAGAAGGAGAACTCTTTGGTTCTTCACGAGTGAGTTTACGATCATCTAATGAACGACTTGTCTTCATAGGTCCAGCATTGTCACGATGTGTAGTAGTAGTATTACCCGGATGGTTAAGTTTATTGCCTTGTATTGAAGATAAGGACTCAGACCGTGAGCGAATTCGAGGGGTGATGTGTTCTTGAGGGGACAAGAGAGTGTTTTGGTGGTTTAATGGGATTAGTTTTCCGGCAAAGATTATGTTGTCCGCCGGAGAAAAGTCACATGAGGTTGATGTAAGAAACTCAAATATCTCTTCACTGTGGTCTTCGGTGGTGGTGGGATCAGTATCTTGGAGAGATAGTGGTTCTTCTTCTTGAAGATGTTGAGATGGTTTAGTAGGGTTTTGGAGAATGGTGTTTTTTGAATTTTCCATAGCTTTGAGGGAGATAAAGAGAAGAGACAAAAATGATATGTTGAAAGTATTGAGTTTTTGTCACTATGTATTTATATACATGACCTTCTAGCGGGTTAAATACTTTACAATACAATAACCTTCATGTTATTTCGTATCACATCACTTATTGTTTTTGGTAACAAAAATATTTTACTTAATATTTACAAAATCAGAATTTGATTGATTATTTTATTGTTTTTGGTAACAAAAATATTTTACTTAATATTTACAAAATCAGAATTTGATTGATCATTTATTCATCAATCTTTAAAGATTTTGTAAATATATATTGATCGTTTATTCATCGATCTTTAAAGATTTTGTAAATATTTAGTGATTTATTGAGAAGCATGATCAAGTTATAGAGATCGAATAAGTAAAACACAATTACAAATGTTTTGAAAATTCGAATTTTAAATTTCTTAATGATGTAATACTTTTGTTGAAATGACCTATATATGTTTATACATAAATTAAGGAGTATTATATATTTTAAATCATTCTATTACTTTAAAATACTAAAAAGTCATGTGTTATTCATGTTTTATAAACAACAATACATTTATCCATAAACCATAAGGTTGAAATATTCTCATAAGATTAATTTTTTCAAAATACGAATTTATTTCGAAGACTTAAGACATTGTGACAAAACTAAAAAGAAACTAGTGCTGAGGTAAGAATCCTTGCGTGTATCTAAGGTCAGTTCGAAAATGACTTTCGCAGACTATTTTTAACACATAACTAGATGATTAATTATGTAGTTTTTTTGATATTTTAAATTATCCAAATCCTAATTTTGGTAGTGATTAATGAAACTCTCAATTGCTAAAAGAACAAAGCTAAAAGAAAGCAATTAGAGCCATTGACTCTAACTTTATTTCCCGTTTTCAACTTACATCAACTTACGATACAAGACACAAGTCATAATTAGGTTACTCCATTTGCTTGAACACAAAGTTTGATTTGTTTTCCTTTTTGACAACAATTTTTGTTATTGCGATGTTACTATTAACCTTTAGAAGCAAAACAAATTATGATGATTCAAGTTCACTTGAGCAAACACATTCAAAATTATGATGTGATATGGATAACTTTTCCTATTAGCATGCTGAATCTATAAGTGTTTTGCTTATCATATCAAAGAGATATTATATTATATTTTATTTAATTTATGAAATGACAAATACTTTTTGCACAATATGGCTGGTTCATCCGATATTATATTTTATTTAATTTATGAAATGACAAATACTTTTTGCACAATATGGCTGGTTCATCCGATATTGTTGTCAAAATATTTGAATAACTCATTCTAATCGTTTTAATTTGGATTTGATAACTATAGAATTTACAATGGAATATTTATATAATTAAAATAATTGAATGGTCAAAGAGAAGCTAAGAAAACTAATTATTTTGATTAAGGCAAGCCGACTAATATTGATCATAAATGGTCAAAGAGAAGCTAAGAAAACTAATTATTTTGATTAAGGCAAGCCGACTAATATTGATCATAATGGGTCAATCAATGCCATAAAATAGACTACCAATTGCAAAAAATAACACATGTAATTAAATTCAGAATTCAGAATTCATATTAAATTTTGAACAACCCACATTTATTTGCTTCGAAATCTCTAATATTTTCAAATATATAGAATATTTGAAAATTCAAATTTTGTTTCTTTGTTTTTGGCAAAGTGTTAGTCACTCTCTTGCAATCCCACATAATCATTTATAAACATGGGTTACTAATGGGCCGTATTAAATTCAAATTGGGCCTTCTCACGATTCTTACGAGGCCGCCTATTAAAAAAACCCTAAAACGATCCAATCGAAGCTGAAACTAAAACCCTTCTTCTCAATTTTGTTTCTTTTTCTCAGTTCTTCGTTTCGTCTCCTTCGAACCCTAACTCATGGCTGTAAGTTCCGATCTCGTTCTTCTCCCTTTGCTAATTTTGAGCTTCAATTCATTAATTGATAGGTGTACTTCTGATTTGTAATTGATACTCTACTTCTGCCATTGTTTTATATGTAATTAAGATTTGTATTCCTGTTGAGAACTTGGAGTAAGAACAAAATGTGTTTCTCTTGAAGTCTTATACTGAGGAAATGCTTTGAGTGCATTCGTATCTGATGGTTCATGATGTTGTTTTGCAGACCATACCTGTTAACCCAAAACCGTTCTTGAACAATTTGACCGGGAAGACTGTTATTGTCAAGCTTAAATGGGGAATGGAATACAAAGGTATTAATCTAATTGACTAATTCTTTTATTATCATGATGTGTTTGTTGATGAGCTTGTTTGCTAATTCTTGAATCTGTCAATTTCTCATTAGGTTTTCTCGCATCTGTTGACTCCTACATGAACTTGCAGGTAAGTTCTTTACTTCTATTTTTAAATTCAAGAACCCTTAAGTTAGATACTAGTTTGTGATTGAACTTGTAAAACATAGATTGATGTTCCTTCTCTGCTTAAGTGTTTAGAGGCATTGCTGTAATCTATTCGTGTACTGATACATAGATTCTTGTTCATTTTATTGCAGCTGGGAAACACTGAGGAATATATTGATGGGCAATTGACAGGAAACCTTGGAGAGATCTTGATCAGGTGTTTACCTCATTGTCCTACTTATTTTCTTCTTAGATTTAATCTTATGTAGTTATAAAACTTAAGAATTGGACTTAGATTTTAGGTAGGCACGCACATTCATCTTTTCTGATAGTTATGGACCTATTGAGCTAATCTACTTTGTGTATGTAGGTGCAACAACGTTTTGTATATCCGTGGTGTGCCAGAAGATGAAGAGCTTGAAGACGCTAATCCAAACCAACAACGTTTTGTATATCCGTGGTGTGCCAGAAGATGAAGAGCTTGAAGACGCTAATCCAAACTAACTTGTATGAAGAGGACTAAGAAATCGTAAGCCTGTGTGTTTTAATCTTGTATTCCATATTTCCATGACCCAGTTTGTGATTCTTGAATCTTTTAAGTTTGCTGATACCTCTCGAAAGTAACAAGCCTATTAGTTTTATGAAGAAACGAACTTCTTGATGCGTCAAGTCATCCACTACACAAGCCTATTAGTTTTATGAAGAAACGAACTTCTTGATGCGTCAAGTCATCCACTACTAGCCACCTTCACCGTAACTTGAGGATTCTGATCATAATTAGTCTGTGCTTAATGGACTTTGATGATAATCTTGTATTAAACCTTGTTTGTTGATACCTAGAAAGTAACAAGCCATTTATCTATTTTTATAAGAAACCCAACTTGTTCAAAACATAGATTGCTTGTTGTTTCGAGACTCTGTATTGGGCCTCAGTTCTGCCCATCAAGCTGTCACAACATTCATTGAACTTTTGCAATGTAAAGTTAGTGTGTAAAACAACATTTTGATTGTACTGGGAAGAGTAATTATACAGTCAAATTTAGTTTTCAAGTTTAATTATTAGACAAAGACAATATTAGAAAAATAGATTGAATTCAACTTTTAAAAATATTGCCATTAGACTAACTTTAAAAATAAATTACCCATTCAAAGTAAATTTAATGAACAAAAGTCAATATCTTTAAACTAAATTTTGTTCAGCTGAAACGTAGAAGAAACATGTGAATGTGGAATACTGAAATCAATAATTTCAATCATGTGACATCATTCATCACCTACCCAATCAACTTGACATCACAATCAAATTGATGATGTCGAGACATAATACACAACACAAAAAGTATTTGAAAATAGTAAAATATAAATTGTTTTTTTTGGGTTGTTGTTAGAAACTTTTTCAGTCCACCTACTTATTATGGCATGGGACAATGTAAGTCACGTGTGAGACGTGCTAATAAATCACAACCATATACCCACCTAAGTGCTTACCTACCAACAAACCCTTATGTACATTACCCCTAACTTTTTCAATATATTTAATTTAAATTTTCTCAACCACCACAAAAGCACTTCCGAATGAACTAGAAGGTTTCTTCAAATGGCATTTTTATTATACTTCCCAATATATTGTATTTAGTTGAATAAATAGTAAAAACAACTTTTTTTTTTTTCAGTAAAGAATTTATATACTCGAATTTTGATATTGAATTAATTTTAATCTGAATTATCTATAAGTTCAAAATCTCTATTGGATTATTACAAATTAGGCCAATTTTAATATAGACATTAACAAATTAGTATTTTTGAGTTTAATCAATTTTATCAAATATATTAAAATTATCTTCATAAATTCGTATCTGATTTTGAATTTATAAATAATTCATGATAAATTTATAATTAGTCAATGGTAAAATTATTCTGTTGTTTTTGGCTATTTATTTATGTCCTAGTAAGTGAAATATAAATATTGAGGCACATAAGTACTTATATTACATAAAAAATATTATATATAATTTAACCCAAAAATGGGGACTTTGGTTTAAAGTTAAACCAAAGGTACTGACTTTTGTTATATAACATAATCACCAAAGAGTTTGAAAAAAAAAAAAAAAATAGAGTTGTCAAAATGTATACAAATGGAAAAATAAAAAAAAGAGAAAAAAAAAGAAAAAAATAGAGTTGTCAAAATGTATACAAATGGAAAAATAAAAAAAAGATGTTCATTTTTTTGGTTGTGATCACAAACTTAATGATCATATAATGGATATGGCGTATATATAAGTACACAGTGAGTGTGTGTGTGTGGCTTCAGTAGTTTTGTTACCACACATCTCTTAGATATCTTCCACTCATTTGTGGCTTCAGTAGTTTTGTTACCACACATCTCTTAGATATCTTCCACTCATTTGCAGATTCTTCACAAAGCTTTCTGCTTTTGTTGAATCCATTGATCCCTGAATACAAAGACAAGACAGACCATTAGAGTTCAGTTTGTGATTCAGACAATGGTAATGTTAGATTGATCTTTAAATAGACATACTTGTTCTTGAGCTATTGTGTGGAGTGATCTGTGAACGTCTCTTGCCATGCCTTTCGCATCACCACAAACATATACATAAGCTCCTTGTGAGATCATGTTCCATATATCAGAAGCCTGTATTTGCGAAAACTGACAGCTTGAGAATCTGAATATGTTACAAATGAGCTTGGTTTGGGGTTATTAAGCTCATACCTTGTCCATCATCTTGTGTTGTACATATTCTTTGGTGGGTCCTTCACGAGAGAAGGCAACACTTAGTTCTGCGAGAGCACCAGTCTCGACAAATCGCTTGAGCTCTTCCTCGTAGATGAAATCCTATAAATATGAAAGGACTTGAGGAACTGAACAAGCAAATGATGATAGGATTGAGTTGAAAGATAGCATTTTTTCTTACCATTCTACGGTTTCTGCATCCGAAGAACAAAACTGATGGTCCAAGTTCAACACCAGATTCTACCAACGCGAGTCTCTCCTGCAGGAAACCTCTGAATGGAGCCAATCCAGTCCCTGGACCGATCATGATGATCGGTACCTTAGAATCAGAAGGAAGCTTGAAGTTGGATTGCCTGACAAATATCGGCACCGAGGAACAGTTCTCACTCTCCTCATAAGGCACAGCATTCTGTGTTCACGACACACCAAAAAACACCCAAAGTTAATCAATCATATAGGAAATGGCACAAAACAATAACAAGATAACAATGCAATATGTTTGCAGGAAGCTATCACATTTTACAGGTTTTTTTTACCTTCATCCAAGTCGAACACACTCCCTTATGAATCCTGCCGGTTGGCATAGTCTCGTG
>CM071721.1:6557792-6569129 GCA_036630335.1 Physaria fendleri | reverse complement strand
CAATGTCTTGTTTGCTGCAGCCAGAATCTGTAATTATTTCGTCCCACAAAACAAGAGAGATGGGTCTCAATACATAATAGAACTACACGCATGTGATAGAGTTTGAAGCCAGTTCAACCTGGTGAGGTAGTTTACCCCAAACACTTCCTCCATAGTACATGGTTGGTCGCTCTGTGAAATATAAGGTAAAGTTGTAAATCAGTTCTACTTGATTAACTGGAATGTCAGAGATCAAGGTGAGGGAACTATAGGTATATTTGATTGTATTTGGAGCAACTCAAGCAGAAAAAGTCTAATAAAGCAAACTTGGAAGCCCTTAATCTCACCAGATAGATCTACAGTTAGGTCGTTGTATTGATGCATTGTATCTGCCCATCCTGTTCATTGGACAAATCAAGAGCATGTAAATAAGACAAGCACATAAACTGAGTGCATATGCAGAGAATTTAACATACCTCATCTATCAGAGTTTCAAAGATTTCTAAAAGTAGCATGGCCAGATTTAGCAATTAAACATTTGACAGAAGAAAGACCAGACTGTGACACAGAGCAAAGTATAAACACTTAAAGGTTTGAAGAGAGAGTTCAGGTTCATACGTTGGTTCAAAAGCTGATAAGCCTCAGACATAGAGCAGTCCTTTAGTGTTATGATCCTCTGGGACTGGGATTTGGCTTTCGTCTGAAGACCATTAGCAAGAGGCTCATTTCCCTCACCACCGTTGTTTTGTGGGCTACTTGTTCGATCTGTATTGTAATCTTTTATTTAGCCAAGAACAATACCATAACGAGCAAAATTTGATACACACATGGAGACATGAATCAACCAGAGATTTACAGTTTCATCTGCAACCAATTAGTGTATCTACAAAATCAGATTACATCTCTTCCTCTACAATCTTTGATCTGCGTTATAACCTTACACAGAACTAGATAAGCTCGAAATCAAGAACACATTTGATTCGTTTCTCTAGTAAAAATCAAGAAAGAAAGACTCAAGCAAAGAAGAGAGATAAGTAGAGAGCTCACATACCTCCTGATTTCCGGCGATTACCAGAGGGCTTCCTGAGATACAGAAAAAGGAAAGATCAAAGACGAAGTAGCGAAATCAGCAAGAAAAATATCAAATTACCAAAATAAGAGGCTTTACCTCTGATTTGGTGGAGTGTATCGTTTAGAATTGGAGCTCAAGTCTGCCATTGACGAATTAGGATTCACCCAGTTTCCTCGGAGAACGACCTATAATTCTTCTCTTCTCAATTTCTCTCCACCGTGGTCCGTGGTGGAGATCTGTCAACTGTAACGCATAGAAACGTTGAAAAGAGTCGTCCTGTGTAAGTCGTTCAATATTCACGCGCTGAAACTGAAGTGCGTGTTTCACAACCGCTCGCGCGCTTTTAACTCGTGGAATTGAAATCTAGTTATCTTTTATCAATTTCTCGGTTAGCTAATAAACCAAATGTCTAGATTTCTGGTTTAAAACATTATAACTGGGCTATCCTTGGACTTAATGGGCCTTATTACATTTATTTCTGGTCAAGTATCGTGATTTAGCTGAAGCACCGGAATCGTACTGTTTGGATTTTTTTTTTTTTTTTTTTTTTGGTTTTTTTTTTTTTTTTTTTGAAAACAATTTGGATTTGTTTTTCTTTGAATCCAAAGATGAAAATCGTCAGGTACTGACCTGTTTGATTTCTGTTCTTCCTTGTTAACAAATTGATGTTATTAGCTAGCTTATGGTATGTAATGTAGTCCCACTTTTAGCCTAAGCTGATTTGTATTATATGGATTTGATTTGATTGGATCGAGTATGTTTTTGATGAAGCTAAACAATGGAACTGTTTAAATCGAGCTGAAGAACGGGACTGTGGTCCATGAAACCATCGCTGGTATGCTCTATTTAGCTTCCAGTTACTTTGTAGTTCTTCTCCGTTTATAGGTCTTGGTTGCTGTTACTGATACAAGGCGTGATCTGTTCCGTAATTTTGAATATGATCCATTGGCTTTATTTGCATTCCTGTGATCAACGTAGGTTGAGAACAGACACAATTAGATTCACTCGCCAAAAAGTATATCTAGAAAGTTAGTCTTGATGATTTGGGCAGGTGTTGATGTGAGCATGAATGAATACTCACTTGAAGACAGTGAAAATGAGTCTGAAGGGGAGAAACCATCAGTAACACTATCATCTTAGCTTGATGGGTAAGAATATCTTAGAGTTAAACCTTGAGACATTACTTGTGGAAGACAATCCTAGAGTTAAACTAAGAAGCCTGTTACTGGTAATGCCCCATCCAATTTAATGTGTTTAACATTTGTCTTCAGATATACGACTACTTTTAGCAATCCATTTATTGTTTCTTCTCTTTCGTTCGTCTTTAGGTAAGACTATTGGACGTAGGCGTGGGCGTGGGGGTGTTCGTGGCAGAGGTCGTTAGATGTAGCAGTGCACTGTAAAAAGTTGAAGGTTAGTGAGCTGAATTTCTAGAAGATTGTACCCAGTTATGTATCTAGCAACTCTTGCAAAGGAAATAGTTGATTAAGGAATGGTATGATTTTACTACTTGTGGGGAAGTTATTATGTAATGTGATTCCATGTATAACAAGAGTTTAAGCTTTATATATATAAGAGCATGTACATGTATATAATTTTTGTGGCTTTGAGAGTTCAAGGCTTTTTAGAAACTGCATTAACATTCAGACAATCTTCATATAGAAATCTGCCATCTCTCCATTAACTCTTAGCAGGATATTTTGCTGCATACAGTAAGAAAACCTCTTAACATTACCGGATTAAGAAAGTTAATAGTATTTGTTTTCTTTAGAACATAGATACATACCTTCATGTTTTGTCTTCTTCACGACCTGTTTTAAGGATTTGAGCAGAGATGATCAGCTTCAGAATTTGCAATGTTTTGATAGGAGTTTACACAGAAATTTATGTGTCTTCTTTATATTTACANAATTATTAATTGACTCGGTCAAAAAAATTGATTAAATAATGACACAAACACAATTAGTTTGACACATGTATGGCTAAAGACTTTTAATAAGAGTCAATATTTTCAATTATAATGATTAATAAGTTTATTTTATTAATCATCTAGTTGTGTAATAATGTGGATAATACATGCTTTCAAGTCTTCGTCTTCTCCATAATACATGTTTCCCTCTAACTTCCTAAAAAAAAATCAAAATATTGGTTTTTTTTATTACTAATCTGTAATCCATCTTTGTTAATAATCTTATATAATTGGGTCAAATTGCAATATGTATGTTCCCAATTATCTTTCATTTTATAATATAATGAAATAATTATCTTTGAATTTTATACTAATCTGTTCGTTTGTAGTAATTTTATATAGATGGATGTATATAAAATTTCAATTATAAATGTATTCTTTACATTGGAATAACTGATACATTTGCATTTTTTTTTTTCCTTCTGTAACGCCTATTTTATTAATTCTTGACAACCAAAAAAAAAAAGAAAAAAAAGGACAATGATAAGTATGGTGGTTTTGTGTTTATAGTTAATTACACGCTGATTTTTGGAATTAAACAAGAATTTCATCAAAATAATCCCTAATTCATTTTTATTTTTTAAGGAAAAAGATTTATTATTACCAAAATAAGAGCGGGAAATAAAGTCTCAAAATTTGGCGAAATCGTACTGGTTTAACCTAATTTAAACCAAAAAAACTTTACTCTATTCCCGTATTCCGCCTTTAAGTACGGTGTTCTAGGGTTTTTATTTTATTCTCTAACCGACTGGGAAATCCAAGAGTTGCGTCGAAGAGCCGTGAGAGTTTTTCGATTTTTCGAAATGGATTCTGTAGAGGAAGGTGTTAGGGTTGAAGATGACAACGCACGAAATCGTCCTACTAGGCAGCGGCGGGTTCCTACGAAGCTGACTAATTACGTTGAGCCTTCAACTGACGACGAAGAAGATGAAGGACCTAATCGAAAGGGGAAAAAAGGCAGACCTAGGGCTGGGAAAAATACAAATAAGGAAGGCGAGGAGAAGAGAAAGAACGAGATTGTTGAAGGTGTTAGTGTTGAAGAAGCAGCAAACGGAGGCATTGGTCCATCGAAGGAGAAGAGAGCCACTGGTAAAATTCCAGTTACGGATGAAATTGAAGAGTCTGGAAACAAGCCAAACGAAGGAAAGGGAAATAAGGGTCAGAAAAGGACTAATAAGAAGGATGAAATCGATGTTGAGATTCCTACTAACTCGACCAAGAAGCGAAAGACAGTCGATGACGAGAGTGTGATTGGTTACCGTCCGGTTAGTGATTTCTCTATAAAATTGGAACTTTATTCATCATCAATTGTGACTTTTTTACACGGCGAGCGACCTAATTTGTTTATGTTTTGGTTTATATAGAACAACATGTGTCATCAATGTCAAAAGATTATATATCATTCACTTGTTAAGACATTATAAGAATCTTTGTTTGATTGCATCAAACAGTTATAATAAATTATTAATTGAATCGGTCAAAAATATTGATTAAATAATGACACAAACACAATTAGTTTGACACATGTATGGCTAAAGACTTTTAATAAGAGTCAATATTTTCAATTATAATGATTAATAAGTTTTTTTTATTTATCATCTAGTTGCATAATAATGTGGAGAATAATACATGCTTTCGAGTCTTCGTCTTCTCCATAATACATGTTTCCCTCTAACTTACTAAAAAATCAAAATATTGGTTTTTTGACTACTAATCTGTAATCCATCTGTGTTAATAATATTATATAATTGACTTGCAAATTGCAATATGCATGTTCACAATTAACTTTCATTTTATAATATAATGAAATAATTATCTTTGAATTTTATACTAATCTGTTCGTTTGTAGTAATTTTATATAGATGGATGTATATAAAATTTCAATTATAAATGTATTCTTTACATTGGAATAACTGATACATTTGCATTTTTTTTAATTTCTGTAACGCCTATTTTATTAATTCTTGACAACAAAAAAAAAGAAAAGATATGGGACAATGATAAGTATGGTGGTTTTGTGTTTATAGTTAATTACACGCTGATTTTTGGGATTAAACAAGAATTTCATCAAAATAATCCCTAATTCATTTTTATTTTTTAAGGAAAAAGATTTATTATTACCAAAATTAAACAAGAATTTCATCAAAATAATCCCTAATTCATTTTTATTTTTTAAGGAAAAAGATTTATTATTACCAAAGTAAGAGCGGGAAATAAAATCTCAAAATTTCGCGAAATCGTACTGGTTTAACCTAATTTAAACCAAAAAACTTTACTCTATTCCCGTATTCCGCCTTTAAGTACGGTGTTCTAGGGTTATTATTTTATTCTCTAACCGACTGGGAAATCCAACGAAGAGCCGTGAGAGTGTTTTTCGATTTTTCGAAATGGATTCTGTAGAGGAAGGTGTTAGGGTTGAAGATGATAACGGACGCAATCGTCCTACTAGGCAGCGGCGGGTTCCTACGAAGCTGACTAATTACGTTGAACCTTCAACTGACGACGAAGAAGATGAAGGAACTAATCGAAAGGGGAAAAAAGGCAGACCTAGGGCTGGGAAAAATACAAATAAGGAAGGCGAGGAGAAGAGAAAGAACGAGATTGTTGAAGGTGTTAGTGTTGAAGAAGAAGCAAACGGAGGTATTGGCCCATCGAAGGAGAAGAGAGCCACTGGTAAAAGTCCTGTTACGGATGAAGTTGAAGAGTCTGGAAACAAGCCAAACGAAGGAAAGGGAAATAAGGGTCAGAAAAGGACTAATAAGAAGGATGAAATCGATGTTGAGATTACTACTAACTCGACCAAGAAGCGAAAGACAGTCGATGACGAGAGTGTGATTGGTTACCGTCCGGTTAGTGAATTCTCTATAAAATTGGAACTTTATTCATCATCAATTGTGACTTTTTAACATGGCGAGCGACCTAATTTGTTTATGTTTTGGTTTATATAGAACAACATGTGTCATCAATGTCAAAAGAAAAATTAGTACTGATTATTCTGGGATTAGTGATCTAGTGACAAAATAATGGTCTAGTGACTAATTTCCTTAACTGTGGTGTTGTTGGATTATGATCTCAGAAGCCTGAAACACTTGTCTACCTACTGATAGGTACCCCCCCATAGTAAAAGAAGATTTTGCAAAGAATTGCCCTTTCTGCTGTAATGTTTGCAATTGCAGAGCATGCTTGCGTCTAGATATTAAATTGAAAGTAAGTTTACTCCCATCTACCATATCTTGTTCTGTTATTATCATTACTTATTTCAATTTATTTAATCTCCTTCTCAAAATGACCACTCCAATGCTTCTATGCTATGTAGGGAATAAACTCAGAGCTCAAGGTAAGTGAGGAAGAAAAAATTCAATCCTCCAAGTTTATTCTGCAGAGGCTTCTTCCACATCTGAAAGCTATAAACGAAGAACAAATTGCTGAGATTAAAGCTGAGGCAAAAATATCAGGTACTTCCATGTTTTTAGTTTTGCTGGAAAGTGATGATTGTTCTAGTTCTTGTTTCCATTCTCGTGGGTACTTCCATGTTTTTAGTTTTGCTGGAAAGTGATGATTGTTCTAGTTCTTGTTTCCATTCTCGTGTTATTATGCTAAAGTACATATTTTTGTCACCCAACACAACCACAAAGCGTGGATTTATTTTTTTGAAGTGTGAATGTCAATGCTGATAATTTGGTTTAAGCAGATGCATTTTTACTGTTCATTTTACTGTTCAATTTCGCAGGTCTGGAGTTTGAAAAGGTGATCCCCCAAGACGCTGAAACTGCCTCTGATGAAAGACTATACTGGTAGATAACATTATAACCCTCTTAGTTTGTATGTCAATAAATATAAAACGTTCTTATGTCGTGATGCCTAGTAACTTGCTTATTTGTTGTTTTAACTCTCTGGAATTACAGTGATATCTGCAAGACTTCAATTTTTGATCTCCATAGGAGTTGCTTGGTTTGTTCTTGTGATATATGCCTTACATGTTGCCTTGAGATCCGCAATGGAAAGCCTCAGGCATGTCAGGAAGATGTATTTTGGAATTATATTAACAAGGGTTTAGAGTATGAACATGGAGAAGAAGGAAAGCTTGTTGAGATGCTGGATGATAGGCAGATTAGCAAAGACCATATGAAGTACCCATCTATGTGGAAAGCAAATGAAGCTGGGATCATTACATGTTATTGTGGTTCTGGGGAGCTAGTGTTGAAATGTGTACTTCCGTCCTCCTGGTTCGGTATCAAATTTGGTGAATAGTGTAGAAACATCTGCTGAAGCTGACAAGTTTTTAATTTTCCTGAAACGGTCTTGGAGCGATGCCCTTGTTTCAAGTCTGATGGTCATAATGACATGAACAACTCTACGCTGTTAAAGGCTTCTTCTCGAGAAGGCTCAGAAGACAATTATATATATTGTCCAAGTGTACAGGTTGTTCAACAGGATGATTTGAAGCATTTTCAGCACCATTGGGCAAATGGTGAGCCTGTGATTGTGAAAAATGTGCTTGAAGCTACATCTGGATTAAGCTGGGAACCGTTGGTTATGTGGCGTGCGTGCCGCCAGATAAGCCACGTCAAGCATGGAAAACTTTCTGAAGTTGATGCTATTGATTGTTTGGACTTCTGTGAGGTAAGTTTTTTCTTAAGTAAATGATCCAAACCCTTATTTTAATAGTTTCTTCTATACTCGAGCACTTTGCAACTTTATTGGGAGTCTGGTTTCTTTTTTTTCCTGCATTTATGAAGTACTTGAGCTTAACGACTCTGGTATGCAATTTATTTAACCTGTTTCAGTTTATTTTTTCTGACTGTTCGGACATTTATTCTCATCATTAACAGTGAATATGAATACATGACATTTTGATTCAGAGTTTTGCCTTATGCATTTAATAGCTGCAAATCCAATTCATATTAGGCTTACAACAACAAAATGGTTCATTGTTGCTTTTTGATTTCTTGTATGGCTCTTTTCTAATGACTCATAACTCATGCAGGTACAAATTAATCTTCATACGTTTTTTACCGGATACACAGAATGCCGATATGATAGAATGGGTTGGCCACTAGTTCTGAAACTGAAAGATTGGCCTCCATATAAAACCTTCAAAGAAAACTTACCACGTCATGCTGAGGAGTTTTTGTGCAGTTTGCCGTTGAAGCATTATACACACCCGGTTAATGGACCTTTGAATCTCTCTGTTAAACTTCCCAAAAATTGCTTGAAGCCTGACATGGGACCAAAAACGTACGTTGCTTATGGATTTGAGCAAGAATTTGGCCGTGGAGATTCTGTTACTAAGCTCCATTGCGACATGTCTGATGCGGTTAGTACCCATATGTTTTACGTTAACTGTGTTCTTATTTTCTTTTGATAGTATAAATCTGTCCATTCTAGACATAGTCCTTTTCCTAGCCCCATTGACCTTTCCTTCTATCAGCTTGCCTCTATAATCTTCAACTTCGTCAGTAAATGGATCTTTGCAGTTCCTAAATTTAGCACTGGTTCTCTTTTCCTTCAATAGACCAGTGCCTATGTTTGCTGCTTCTTTATCACTAACACATTCAACAATTTCTTTCTTTTACTTCTCCTCGTCTTCCTTATTTGCTTTTTTCCCAGTCCTATTTCTGCTTTTTTGCCCTTTCACTCGGGTCCTTCATTTTCTCTGCTGTCAGCAAGAGTATCAACCTAATAAGTCAGTTTCGTAGAAACCCTCGGGTCCTTCATTTTCTCTGCTGTCAGCAAGAGTATCAACCTAATAAGTCAGTTTCGTAGAAACCATTCGCTGTCTACAAAGACTAGCGCATATGTTCTCATCTTCAACCCTAACACCTTCCTCTAAATAATCCATTTGAAAAATCATACATCTCCTTAGACACAATTCAGCTTATAGTAAATTTACTGAGACTATCTGTACCTTTCTAGCTATAACATTCATTGGATTATAGAGGGATACAAAGGTCGGGTAAGTTAGAACAACTTTTAGCAATTTACTCGAATTTTTCGGGTAAGTGAGAACTTTTTGTGTAAGTTTCAACAACCTTTAATTTTACCTGGCTATCTGTCATTCAATCCTGTGACCTCGTGAATTACCATAGTGTACCTTTCCAGACGTAAGAAGTAAGCTAATTCAGCAGTAACCCTATTCAACAGCTTTTTGTCTTTTATAGAAGATATCGGTGCACAGACTCCATAAAGAATGATAGAAGTCCTTTTGCCTCTCTTTAGATTTTCTATTCTTTTTTGACCACTCTTGCTGCCATCAGGATAAATCTGACCCTTTCCTCTGTTTCCACCCGATATTTAATTGTACAAATGTAGTGGTGGGAGCGGGGTATGGAGCCATGCAGAGAATTGTTTGTAAAACAGTCTTTCTCATTAAGAGTATTATTCAATATCATTGTGTTGGTTTTATTTTAAGGTAAGTTTTATTCTGTTTTGCTTTGGATACAGAAGATTAGAGCTATTCGGTTCATCAATTGATATTTCTAATTCTCTTGTGTCTTGTAGTCTTGCACAAAGGTAGCTCTTGACTTTGTCTCACCTGAAAATGGGATACAGAAGATTAGAGCTATTCGGTTCATCAATTGATATTTCTAATTCTCTTGTGTCTTGTAGTCTTGCACAAAGGTAGCTCTTGACTTTGTCTCACCTGAAAATGTCGGCGAGTGTTTACGCTTAACCAAACAGTACCGTCTACTTCCACCAAACCATTTTGCAAAAGAAGACAAGTTAGCGGTATTTCTCTTGTCTCCACTTCAAGTTGTTTTTAAGCAAAGTTTCCCACTGTTATTTTCATGTTTGGTTCCTATGTTTGCTTCAACAGGTTAAGAATATGATATACCATGCTGTTCGTAAGGCTCTCACAGATTTAAGTGGAAAGAAGTGAGTTTCTTTTTTACTTCTCTTCTCACTACCTAACACAATCATCGGTAAACTAAGTTTCTTTTTGTTTAAGCTTGAGTTCTTCTTTGTGTTGGTTCAGGTCTCCAGAACCAGAAGAACCAGAACCCAAAGAGATGGAAAAATCTAAGAAAGGGCCAAAGTCAAAGGGAAAAACCAAAACAATTGTTAGCACTCGCAAAAACTCACCTCCAAGTGAAAAGTGAGTTCTTACTTCTCTTCTCACTACCTTTAAAGAAAACATCACTAAACTAAGTATCTCTTTCTCTAAACTGAGTTCTTCTGTGTTGATTCAGTTCTTCAGAAGCCACAGATGAGAAAGAAACTGATAAGGCATTCAAAGACTTACCCCCAAGTAAAAAGTGAGTTCTTACTTCTCTTCTCACTACCTTAATAGAAAACATAACTAAACTGAATGTCTCTTTGTCTGAGCTGAGTTCTTTTTGTGTTGATTCAGAGCTTCAGAAGCCAAAATTGAGAATGAAACTGACAAGGCACCTCCAAGTGAAAAGAAGTGAGTGTTTACTTGTCTTTTTCACCACCTATAAAAACCCATTACTAACCTCTGAGTTTCTTTTGATGTCTTTGAGTTAACTCAGGTCTCCAGAAGCTGAAGAAGAGACAAAACCAAAAATCCTCAAGACATATGAGCGTAGGACAAAAAAAACAGACAAGTGAGTAAATCAATGTCATAACAATTTCACATTCAATCTTCTCAACCAAACAGAATGTATTATCATATTAAAAACATCATATCTTTTTGGAGGATCATTAACTAAAATATGTCTCTTCACTTTCTTCACTCCTTCATATAATCTCATATACTTCTCCTCCGGTATACTCATCAAAATCCTCTTCAATTCCGGTATTTCCTGAACCGATATCGAAACCGAAAATTTCTCCCAATCCAAAACATCACTAAACGGTAAAACATAATCCTCAGAGATTAAAACCGGTACACAATCATTGTAAATTGCTTCCGGTATTCTCGGGCTAGCAACTTCATGACCACTAGGGCAAATACAAAACCGGCTTTTCCTCATCATACCAATGTAATCTAAACCATCCGGCAGGTTTTCGTAAACCAGAAGATCTCTGTCTTTTTCTTTCCAGTGGTTTAGAAGAACCCGGCGGATTTTTCCATGTGATTTTCCTGCGAAGAATGCGAGTGTGTTACGAGAGATCGGGTCTAAACCGCCGGTTAAGTTGTTGAGATCTCCGGTTTGTAAATTGATTTCGGGAAATGAAGCGTCTTTAGATGGATTGAAATATTCTGATGTGTTGGCGTTGCATAGTACTCTTATTGAATTGAAAAATAGTTTCTTTACGTACCATGTTGCCCTGTGACCCTGTACCATAAAAGTTCATGATCAGACCAAGACTATGATCAATAAGTTATGTTAAGATTCGTCCCACGTGAATA
>CM071721.1:6516741-6549820 GCA_036630335.1 Physaria fendleri | reverse complement strand
TTTTTTCGGTTCGGTTCGGGTCGGGTTTTCGGGATTTGTGTAAAATGCCTAGACCTAGATAAAGAAGAGGGCAAAAAAAAAAAAACCTTTTTGTGACGACAAAAGTCTTGATCACTCCAACACTTTTCATCAACATCTTTCTGAGATCCAATATTGTCTCTCCAAATAGAAGCTGTTAATGAAGAAGAAAACACAATTTTCTCAATACTGAGATCCAATATTGTCTCTCCAAATAGAAGCTGTTAATGAAGAAGAAAACACAATTTTCTCAATACTTATTGTTCTTCCACATGCTTCAACCACATTTATAGCTCCTCTCACTTCCAAATCCACCTCTTTCTCCTGTAAATACAATCTCAAAATCTAAAAAACAAGACATAGATATGTTTGATTTTGATGAAATCAACACACAAACACTTACATCATAACCTTGAGGAGAATCTAAACAACAAAAGACAACATTACATGTCTTAAGAGAAACAAGTATACTTTGATAATCCAATATATCTACATCGTATACTTCTAATTTCTCTTCTGTTTCTTCCATTTCTCTTATCTTCTTCTCAATTTCACTTTCCCCTAAATTACCACACAAAAAACCTAATCAAGAACCAACAAATCATAAAGAACACATCAATAAGAAGAGTAAAACGATACCGTTTTTACGAATTGCTGCGTGAACAGAGTACCCTTTTGTAAGTAATTTCTTGAGAATCCAGAAACCAACATAAGTTGAAGCATCAAGAACACAACAACAAGAAGTGACTTTGTCTTGATCCATTTTTTGTTCTTGTGATTGATTTGATTAGGAGTATGAAGAGAGAAGAGGGGAAGTATTAATAGGAGAGAGTTGGGTGAAAACTATTTTGGGTGTTGCACTTTCCCAGCTACTCTTCTTTTATTATACCTTTCAATCATCTAATTGATTAATTAATTTAATTAAATAAAAGATTATTGATTTAATTTTTTTTTTTTTACAAATTTTAATTAGTAGCTTGGGATTATCGAATAACAAATGTCGATCTGTTATTTGATTTTTGATTACGTGTTGATAGTTTTGGAACGTGTGGATTTTTTAAGAAACACTCCAAAATTAGTAGTACCAGCTAATATTATTCTTCTTTTTTTTTTTTGTTTCTTATTTGAATACTTACTAAGCTTTTTTTATCTTTATAACCAAATGAAATTAAAGATGATTAGCTTTTGCTTTTTTTATCTTTATAACCAAATGAAATTAAAGATGATTAGCTTTTTCTAACTAATTTTACAACAATGTTTTCTGACGAATAATTTATTGATTAGGAATTGTATAATGATTAGGAATTTTACAATAATTTATATGTTTCCACAATATTATTCTTTTTTTTTTGTTTCTTATTTGAATAATTACAAATCTTTTTTATTTTTATTACCAAATGAAATTAAAGATGATTAGCTCTTTCCAGCTAATTATAAAACAATTTTTCTGATTCTATCAGAAAAATAATTGACTGATTAGAAATTTTGTATAATTGAGAAAATATTAACTAATTTTATTAAAAAAATATATTTACAGAATTGTGATTAGTGAATTTTTATTTTATTTTCTTAAAGTTTGCTTATACAAGGTATATCGTGAATGGACATAAAAATTATGAACATATAATTAATTTAAATATTGTTGAATTAAATAAAAAATGTTTAAAAAAGCTAGAAAATGAAATCAATATGACTACCACCTAAATTTGTTTCCAAAAAAATAGTAATTATAATACACCCACACTTTGTATTAAACCTACTTAAAGATGTTTTTGCAATGGAATTTTATCGAATAAATATTAAATTTTTTTTTGATAACCCAGTATCCGACCACTAAGCGTGGATCGACTAGTTTACCTTTTTTTTTGATAACCCAGTATCCGACCACTAAGCGTGGATCGACTAGTTTACCGGATTCGTAAAGCCTTGTCCACGCCCGAGGATTTTTAAGCCTCCACTTAAGGGCCCCTCGAACTAGTGGTCTAAGCCTTGTCCACGCCCGAGGATTTTTAAGCCTCCACTTAAGGGCCCCTCGAACTAGTGGTCTTGGGGTAGCCAGATCGCCTGTTACTGGCCTACCGGTTAACTGCTGTGAATCTGAATGGTTGTAGCCACCCAGGCCCAAGCCCAGATTTCCTGAGAAAATCGTGAGTTAGTTCGCGCTGGCGGGAAATCGAACCCGGATAGGGATTACTACCCGGTCCCGTATCCAACCAACGTGCCACGACTTTCCGGGCGAATAAATATTAAATTTTAGGTTATGTTAGTTTCAAAATTAGTCCTATGTATAGTTCAAAGTAGACCAATAAAACTGCTGAAACTTTTTCATGATATTATTATATATGAGTATATTATAATATACAAAAAAAAATCTGACTAAAATAGATGAAAAATGGAATTAGGAAGATGTAGTTAGGTTTGAGAATGCCAAAATCGAACAAAGTTTGGTCTGTAAATTGCATAAACAAAAACTCACACAAAGATAGCTTCTTAAAGAGGATAATATTAATTTAAAGAATGTTGTAAGTAGTTAGCAGTTAGTAGGTAGAGATTGAGGTGGGCTTCTGATTTGCGTGGCAAAGTTTCATCCCAAGCCACAACCTACCATAAACTCTTTGTATAATCTATATATTCACTATTTTACTCTTAAAAAAATGCTACATTTTTCAGAAATTCACTATTTTACTCTTAAAAAAATGCTACATTTTTCAGAAATTTTGGTATTTTTTGAGTTAAACAAATGTTTACGACGAGACGGTGCGGGTCAGTTGGTACCGCACCGCACCATCCGACCGAGAGGTCATGGGTTCGAATCACCAAAAGTGGAAAATTTCACCTGCGTTAAAAAAAAAAAAACCAATGTCTTAATTACTATGAAAGTTGTTTCATTGATTATGTCTTAATTACTATGAAAGTTGTTTCATTGATTTGTAAGTGTTTTAATGTGATTAAATTAGTTGTGAAAATTAGGTTTTTAGCACATTCTTTTTTGCAAAAGCTGTAAATGAGTTGTGAACTTTTGGTGTATTAAATTCGTATAATGAAAAGCTGTAAATGAGTTGTGAACTTTTGGTGTATTAAATTCGTATAATGATGACTCAACCATTTGATTTGATTATTGATGAGAAGAAGATAATTCAATACTTGTCCCCCACTGAATTTATTTCTTTTACTAAGTCAACCTCTGTATTTCAATTGTTTACAGTAAGGTTAAAACTACATAAACTAATCGAGGGATGTCCGGAGTTGATAGCCCAGTTGGTAGATTCCTTCGGACACTATAATCCAGGTCGAAAGATCGATCTCTGGTCTCCACATGGTTAATAGAGTGTTTGGCTACAAAGGAACGAGTTAAAGAAAAGAAAAACTAATCGAGGGATAAAGAAACTACTTAAACCTAAGATAAAGACACGTGTCAGATTCTCGTGCTATTGCCACGTGTACATAAGTCAAAATCATCATTTCATAATGACCACACGATACGTACATTTAAATTCTTTCTTTTTGAGTTCAGAAAGTTGACTTTTTGTATCGCATTTTTTTGGTTCACCTAAATCGATTAGCATATTATAGTAACTATACAACAACAAAACTTGGTTGAATAATAATGAAATACTAGTGCTCGACTATTGTAGCGTAATCATAACTTAAAAGGAATAATATTGGGTCAAGCTCATTGGGCCAAGCCCATTAAGTTAAGTCCATGCACTTTATTCATGGGATATGTTTATTATTAAAGTCGTGTGGTCTGGTCCCTAACTAATAGTCGTGACTCGTGTGGATTCGTCTCCAACACCAAAATAATCTGTTGAGCGTTTCTAATAAATTAGTGATGTTAATGGTTAACCCAATGTTTTATATCTCATCCTTTTCATAATTATACATAAAGTATATATTATTAAAATCTTAAATTCAATGTTATAAATTAAGATTGTCCCTTTTTAACAACTAAATAAAAATTGCCAACCACTTATAAATCAAAATAAATTCCACTATTACGTCATTTAGGAAAGAGTTTCATGTTAGTGCAACCTAATGATCATAGTTAATTAGTCATGTAACATGCATTTTAGTTAATGATGTTTGTAATCAACACGTTTAGCAAACAATGTTGACATTGTCGTGTTTGTAATCCCTAAAATAAAAATATATATAAACGTCTGAATAATTAGTTTATGAATATAGGTGAATGAGTTTTTATATTAATTTACCATCATAACCAAACACTAAACTCATACCAAACAAACTATAACTTAACCGTTAATTTATATTAAATGAGAACATTAATCAAGTTCATTTTAGATTGATGGTTCACTTTATCAAATTAAACCATATTAATTTTTTTAAAAATATCCTCACCATGTACACTCAGAGCCGGTCCAACAGTATTAAGGGCCCCAAGCAAAAACCGAAAATTTGGAGCACCTTCTAAAAAACCCGAAAATTTAGGGTTTTTTAGAAAAAAAAAAATCTAAAAATTAACAAATTTTACACGTTTAGTGGGATTCGAACTATATCTCCTATTTGTTACTAAGGTACTCTAACTATTAGACTACAAACATAATCAATATATTTGTTACAAAAACCTTATTTTATATATAATACTTAGAAATATTCAAAATTTGGGGTCCAAAAATTCTCAAAATATTCAGAGACCTTAACCGATGGGCTTATGTCACGGGCCGGCTCTGTGTACACTTGATGGAAAAAAAAAACTAAACCGGGAATCTAAGGATAACCAACAAAATTATATATCATGTGTATAATTAATTTGACAGGTATAATAACTTTCTTACAATACAATCCAACATATTTTATAAAGACACGAATTTAATAAAGTTATGGTCCGATACTTTCCGGTTACCGGTAAGTGGTGGATCCCATCACTTCAACTTTAATAGTGAAAACCATGACTTGTGGAAGCGGTAATGTTTGTAGATAAACATGGAAACGGCACGCAGTTTTTACCTTTTTTATTATATGTTAATTCTCTCATATCTCTGTGGTCCGCACGTCTTCCTCATTATTATCCTGTTTCTCTTTTTTTTTTTTTTTTTAAAGGACTATTCGTATTAGATTTGATAGTTTTTAATTATGCTAATTATGATCCACGGATCCAGCCTTGTAATTCGGACTTTGGATCCGGCGATGACATAGGCATGTGATCTTGGACTTTGGATCCGGCGATGACATAGGCATGTGATCTTTGTGAATTTCATTCACCATTAGTTGTAAAAGTCGGTTGCACGTTCTTGTTTACCAATTTTTTTATTTTATTAATTTTGATTAGAGAGCATCATGTGTTAATTGAGACAGTTATTCATTATTTCAGACAGTAAAAAAATGTACGAGCACGAGCTACATAGGGACAACGAATTCATTACATATGGGAGTACGAGCTATTAGACGTAGTGAATTTCCCCTTCATGCGGAATTCGAAGGACTATTATGGGCAATGGAATGGATGGCATCAAATCAGCATGATTCGGTGGCTTTCTTTACCGACAGTTTGGAGTTTGTGAAGATGGTGTCATGTTCAGAGGAGTGGCCAACGTTTTCACTATACCTTCATGAAGTTCAATGTTTAAGAGGAACAATTCCTGACTTCGCAATCCACCATACACCTCGCACTTTCAACGCTGAAGCGGACGTCCTAGCTCGAGGAGCTCGAAGCAACTCAATTACCGCTCGACGAATTTAATAAAGTTATGGTCCGATACTTTCCGGTTACCGGTAAGTGGTGGATCCCATCACTTCATCACTTTACTGGTGAAACCATGACTTGTGGAAGCGGTAATGTTTGTAGATAAACATGGAAACGGCACGCAGTTTTTATCTTTTTATTAAATGTCATTTCTCATATCTCTGTGGTCCGCACGTCTTCCTCATTATTATCCTGTTTCTTTTTTCTTTTTTTAAAAGATTATTCGTAATTATAAATATACTATTAGATTTGATAATGCTAATTATGATCCACGGATCCAGCCTTGTAATTCGGACTTTGGATCCGGCGATGACATAGGCATGTGATCTTTGTGAATTTCATTCACCATTAGTTGTAAAAGTCGGTTGCACGTTCTTGTTTACCAATTTTTTTATTTTATTAATTTTGATTAGAGAGAATCATGTGTTAATTGAGACCGTTATTCATTATTTCAGACAGTAAAAAAATGTAAAATACCACAAATCATAACAAAATAAAAATCTAAAATGTTGTTTTAGAAATAAAAAACACAAAATGTTACTTTAATTTTTTATTATTTGAATATTTAAATATCGTTAACCATTTTTGATTACCCTTAATACTGTCCACGTAATTAGTTCACACAGAAAAGTCAATTATCTTTCACAGTAATTTTGAGGGTGTGAATGGTTGGTTAGTCCACTGCGGATCGGACCAAGTTCGGACTGATTTTTGTTCGAACTCATGAAGATTAGCATGGAGTATAAAATTGTCCAGAATTATGTGTACAAGAATGTGTGAGGAATAAAAAAACAAATTGGTCCAATGTGTATAGAGCAAAATTGTTGCAGACGGAAATAAATGCGTACTATTGAATAATTTGATGGTATGGAGGAGAAGTGCAGACTGAAATATGGATAGTCCGACTTTTCAATATGTAGTGATGCAAACTAAATTAATTTTCTTAAATAGTAAAAAAGTGCGGATCAGTCTGCATTTGGTCCGATCCGACCATTGTAACCATTCACACCCTGATTCTTCATAAGTTTTTTTTAAATGGCTCCTAAAGTTGCGGTAAGCTGGTGAAAAAAAAAAAAAAAGATTTTGCATTGTCTATAGTTTAATAAGGGGAAAAAAATCTATAAACAATTAATTTTTTGTTTTTAAATGTCAACAAATAATAAAAAGAAAAATTGACAACCTGGCAATCAAATAAACGCGTCACGTTCCTCTGTATATAAACATCTCCGTCTCTTCCTCCTTTCTTTAGCAGATGCTTTTTGGGGATTTAAAAAAAAAAAATTCCCAAAAATAAAAAAAAATCTGCATTTGCCTTCTTCTTCGTCTTCTTCTTCCTTCTCCATTTGTCAAAATAATTTACAGAGAAAATAATAAATCATGCCTTCAATAGAAGAAGAGTTGTATCCATCAACGCCGGGTAAATTCAAAATTGACCGGTCAAATCGTCAGCTTCACCGATGTTTCTCTTCAACAAGCACCATGTTTCTTTGGGCTCTCTTCCTCATCGCTTTAACCGCTTCTTATTTAAGTTTTCAAAGCTTTGTTGATTCCGGTAGTCGTTATCTAACCGCATCTTGGGGTGGAATACAGTGGGAGAAACAGGTACGTACCTCTGCTCAGATCCATCGTTCTGGTGGAATCTCCGTTCTCGTTACCGGTGCTACTGGATTCGTCGGTAGTCATGTCTCACTTGCGTTGAGAAAACGTGGTGATGGTGTTGTTGGACTTGATAAGAAACACGTCTCCGGTTACAGTACCGATTCTGGTTGATATATTGGAGAAGCATTTAAAGGTTAAAGCTAAGAGACATTTTGTGGAGATGCCTGGAAACGGCGACGTTCCATTCACACATGCGAATATTAGCTCAGCCCGGAAAGAATTCGGGTATAAACCGACAACCGATTTGGAAACCGGGTTGAAGAAGTTTGTTAGATGGTATCTTTCTTATTACGGATACAATATTAAATCCAAGCTTGTACATTAACAACTGTCACATTATTATTATTATTATTTTTAATGTAATGAATTATTTTTTTCCCCTAATTCGTTATTTTCTTTAATTATCCGAATATTCGTTTCTCTAAAGAAAATCAAAACATATCCCAAAAAAATACTAGATTATTGTCGAGAAATGTGTATAAAAGGTGTACGGAGCCGTTGGATCAGATGATGAATTTAATTTATTGATTCGAAATCCAACGGTCCAACTGTAAAGTACTCATGCCATAATTTTCTTCTCCACCGACAGTTCAATGGTCTATTTTTAATGTAAAGGGTTTAGTAGTTTCTTATAATTTTAGAAGTTTTTTTTTTGGTCAACAATTTTAGAAGTATTTAAAAGGTTTTTTGGTATATAATATTTTTTCGGTTTAGTATGTAATTTTTTAATAGATTTTTACTAAGAAAACACAAATAATTGAAAGATTAAATATTTCTAATTTCTCGGTGGTTTTTGTGGTTTCCGATCTATGTGGTTTTGTTTTCGTAATTATATTTCTTTTTACTAAAAATTAGCCGTAACGGGAGATCAGTTTTTACTATCAACTTGTCTGATCATTTTTTACCATCAACTCGTCTATATAAAAAAAAAAATATCATGTTTTTTCGCAAAAGACTTTCAAAGTATGTTTGAGAACGAAAAGACTGCAACTATAGATATAAATATCTCCCAATAATCCAACTTCCAAGATAGCATCAAAAGAGCAATGCATTCAGAATTCAAGAATGACAAAGAACAATACATCGTTATAGAAGAGAGGAAAGATGAGTCTACTTGTTGTAGATATCTTTCAATATATGCATCATTAGCTTACAGTTATTTACAAATACACAAAGAGCACATTACGAGAACATATCAACAACAATTTCGTATGAAGACAAATTACAGATGGCACATTACGAGAACATATCAACAACAATTTCGTATGAAGACAAATTACAGATGTGTTCTTAAATCCACATAGATGTTCAGTAACAAAACAGGAACAGACAAAAAGATAAGTACCGAAAAAAAAACAGATGTTCAATAAACATGAAGTTTTTGTTTCACGGAATACACCAAAAACTATCGAACATAGCCAACAAAACATGTAAAAGGTCCAAATAAAAAGACCAGATAAACCATACAAACAAATTCTATTATCAAATTCACCTCTTGAGTGATCCTCAAGAAGCCTCGATATCCATTGTTCACCTCTGAGGAAGAACAATCCTGGTTAAAAACAAATCCATATTTGAGAACGAGTACTTGAAATATCTATTACATGTGCATTTTCTTCGGCACTACTTCTCGGCCTTTTTCGACTTGGTCGGTCCTGCGATTCTTGCTTTTTCACGGTGTTAAAAGCCTTTAAAAGTCAGAAAATTAGTCAAACTAAAATCACTTATAACAATGTGAAACTTAAAGAATAAAAATTAGTCAAACTAAAATCACTTATAACAATGTGAAACTTAAAGAATACATTCACATTATATTTTGGAAGCGCCCTCAATTTTGGATCTTTTTAACCAATTTTATCTTCTGTCGACATGATTCGTAGCATCCAACTAAGTATAAGATGTGTTTAAAGACGTCATCGGTTAAATTGAGCTTGGGGAAGCATATTTCAACATCTTGATCGAAATCTTGTGATTTGTTAATTGCGGTCGTTATCACTGTGTATTAAATAGTGCGAATTTGAGTTGGATAATAATATAAATGGTCGGTCGAACTGATTGAATTGAATTTTAAGTTTTTTTAATTAATTTGGAGCATGGTGTATCAAAAAAATTTTTATTAAAGGATTCTTAACAAAAAGTCTGTTGAAACCGAATACATACCAAATTGTTTATAAACATACAAAACAAAAAGTCTGTTGAAACCGAATACATACCAAATTGTTTATAAACATACAAGTTATAATAAAAAATTATATGTATATATATAGTTGTATCTTATTAATGTATTACTCGTCTAAAATATGAATACACGGCAACAAAATTGTGTATGTTCAATCCAAAATATAACTTGTTGAACTTACTGTATTTATTTGTATTTTATACATATTTTGTGTATATTTATTGTTTTAAATTATCGGTAGGCTATATGTTTTCTTTTGAACTATATTGTCTAACTTTTTTCATTTAGCAATTTTTTAAAAAGTGAATTTCGTGATGAAACGATTTCAATTTGACTGGACTGAATTAAAGTTTTTTTTTAAAAAAAGTTTTCATAACTAAAGTTATGTTATTTACTATTGTGTATAACATTTACGGTGACCTAATTAGTTGTTTGCAATAAATAATATTATGCAAATTCGATTAGATCAAATACAATTGTGAAGCGAAAAATTTCTTGCTAGTTATGAATAATTATAAAGAAAAGTTTATCTGGACATAAAATTTGTCGTCTCGTTGGTTCCATAAAAATTGTTCCAAGAATTTTATTATAAAGTGGTTTATAGCCATTACAAAACATTTGTTTTTATTCTTGTTAACTAGTAATAACTATCAAATCATTTAAAATGTTTTATTATTATTTTGTTAAAGGGGTATGTGGAAAGAGCTTGTCATCTCGGTTCATTGGAGGAACAAGCGCTCATTTAGCCGCGGTTATGCAAGGATTGCTCAAAGTTGTATTCGGCCTCGAGATCTCATTCACTTTGACATCTAAATCTGGAGGAGACGATATAGACGACGAGTTTGCTGATCTCTACATGGTGAAATGGACATCACTCATGATCCCACCGATCACAATCATGATGGTGAATCTTATAGCTATTGCAGGATCACCCATATTTCGACAGCCTTGACAAGGCTAAGTTCTGAGATGTGAATCTTGATTCTCCTTATCTTTTGTCGACATGATTCGTAGCATCCAACTAAGTATAATATGTGTTTAAAGACGTCATCGGTTAAATTGAGCTTTTGGGGAAGCATATTTCAACATCTTGATCGAAATCTTGTGATTTGTTAATTACGGTCGTTATCACTGTGTATTAAATAGTGCGAATTTGAGTTGGATGATAATATAAATGGTCGGTCGAACTGATTGAATTGAATTTTAAGTTTTTTTTATTAATTTGGAGCATGGTGTATCAAATTTTTTTTTTTATTAAAGTATTCTTAACAAAAAAGTTTTGTTAAAAGTCTGTTGAAACCGAATACATACCAAATTGTTTATAAACATACAAGCTATAATAAAAAATATTATATATATATATGTATAGTTGTATCTTATTAATGTATTATTCGTCTAAAATATGAATACACGGCAACAAAATTGTGTATGTTCAATCCAAAATATAACTTGTTGAACTTACTGTATTTATTTGTATTTTATACATATTTTGTGTATATTTATTTTTATTATATTGATCATAAATATTTCAAATATGTATCACATTTATATGATCACCAAAAATTACTTAGTAGTGTATCATTTTCCTTTTAAATCTCAATAAACATTACAAATATTCTTTAGTTCTGGATTTGCACCAAACATTTGTTTTTGTTTTTTTTCTTTTAAATTATTGGTAGGCTATATGTTTTCTTTTGAACTATATTGTCTAACTTTTTTCATTTAGCAATTAAAAAAAAAAGATTTCGTGATGAAATGATTTCAATTTGATTGGACTGAATTAAAGTATTTTTTGAAAAATATTTTTCATAACTAAAGTTATGTTATTTACTATTGTGTATAACATTTACGGTGATCTAATTAGTTGTTCGCAATAAATAATATTATGCAATTTTGATAATGATAAAATACAATTGTGAAGCGAAAAATTTGTTGCTAGTTATGAATAATTATAAAGAAAAGTTTCTCTGGACATAAAATTTGTCGTCTCGTTGGTTCCATAAAAATTGTTCCAAGAATTTTATTATAAAGTGGTTTATAGCAATTAATTTGTCGTCTCGTTGGTTCCATAAAAATTGTTCCAAGAATTTTATTATAAAGTGGTTTATAGCGATTACAAAACATTTGTTTTTTATTCTTATTGACTAATAATAACTATCAAATCATTCAAAATGTTTTATTATTATTTTGTTAAAGGGGTACGTGGAAAGAACTTGTCATCTCGTTATATCGCGTGACTCAAGGATCGGATGACAATTACATGTATATGGTGCAATTGGAAGGAACAACTGATGTGATCCATTGTGAACATCTATGATCTTTCCATCGACTATATTGTCTATCGTAACGTTGTTGAATGTCATCCCATTGATAGATTTGAGATAGACATAACCCAACAGACAATACCAAATACGTTTGGAACCATATCGAGAATGTTTAATTCATCAACACAAAACAGAAAATAACACAAAGTTCATAAAAGCAACAACTGATAGATTAAAAAAAAAACACTATCCATAAATATTTTCTATCTTTCATAAAATATGGCTGAAACATATATTGAATATAACAACGTGTTAGTGATAAGGAGGTGAAAAAAAAATCATTAGTAGTCCAGTTAACCAAACTGTATTTCTAATTTCTACGTTCTTATTTAAATTTTGACGTTGTATTTATTATAATCTCTTTTTATCTCATTAGTTGCAATTGGGCACAAATTTTGTTTATGAAAAGTTTGATTCCACAACAATTAATGGTTTTCCATATAATCCAAAATCAGGATATAAAGGCATAGTCCTAGATTCCATATGTGTTTTCTCTATATCTTTTTACAATAAAATACATCGGTTAATCAATCTCAAGATTCTAATTGTGTTAATAGTTAGACTCAAAATAAAATGTAAATTTTTATATTTTTGTATTATGTATGAGAAGAAAAATATACATTTTCAATAACTATCAAATCATTCAAAATGTTTTATTATTATTTTGTTAAAGGGGTACGTGGAAAGAACTTGTCATCTCGTTATATCGCGTGACTCAAGGATCGGATGACAATTACATGTATATGGTGCAATTGGAAGGAACAACTGATGTGATCCATTGTGAACATCTATGATCTTTCCATCGACTATATTGTCTATCGTAACGTTGTTGAATGTCATCCCATTGATAGATTTGAGATAGACATAACCCAACAGACAATACCAAATACGTTTGGAACCATATCGAGAATGTTTAATTCATCAACACAAAACAGAAAATAACACAAAGTTCATAAAAGCAACAACTGATAGATTAAAAAAAAAACACTATCCATAAATATTTTCTATCTTTCATAAAATATGGCTGAAACATATATTGAATATAACAACGTGTTAGTGATAAGGAGGTGAAAAAAAAATCATTAGTAGTCCAGTTAACCAAACTGTATTTCTAATTTCTACGTTCTTATTTAAATTTTGACGTTGTATTTATTATAATCTCTTTTTATCTCATTAGTTGCAATTGGGCACAAATTTTGTTTATGAAAAGTTTGATTCCACAACAATTAATGGTTTTCCATATAATCCAAAATCAGGATATAAAGGCATAGTCCTAGATTCCATATGTGTTTTCTCTATATCTTTTTACAATAAAATACATCGGTTAATCAATCTCAAGATTCTAATTGTGTTAATAGTTAGACTCAAAATAAAATGTAAATTTTTATATTTTTGTATTATGTATGAGAAGAAAAATATACATTTTCAATAAAATTTGATAAATGTAAATTTTTATATTTTTGTATTATGTATGAGAAGAAAAATATACATTTTCAATAAAATTTGATATTACCAAATTTTAAGAGGGTTCTAGTGAATTCTCCATTAATACAAGGAAGTGTGTGGTTAGATATATAAAGAGTTATATGTTTAGTTTTGTCGGGATATTTGTTGAATCAAAAAGTCTATATTAATTATTAAGCCTAATGATATATCAGAGAAAGAATAAACTGGTAAAGACACTAATACCTGATAATAGGGATATACGAGTTCTTGAACCGTGACAATGCGAGGGGAAACAACATTCTTGGAAGAATGGTAAGCCTCTTTATTAGCTTTGATGGAAAGTGTTGGGACGTGTGGCTCAACATGTGTGTGTGGTAACAGTTTCTTTGATGGCTAGATGATCTCATACTGTTTAGATATATATAAATCTCAACTGTTGGATCTAATACCTCCAACAGTTCCTTAGCCTTAGAGGTTGCTTCAAGTTTTGTCCTCAACATTTCATTTGTCTTCTCAAGCTGCATAACATCCTATAATATAATTCAGCATCTTGGGGTATTACCAAAAACCGGCAGAAAGTAAAAAGTACATATCCACACAAGCACGGTCAATCGTATGATCAGAAGCAGCAAAACACAAAAGTCTGCAAGGAGCTTTCCTAGAAGGATCTAATGTAGCTGAGAGCATGAAGAAAACAAATAAGACTTCACCTAGGGAAGTAAAGAAACATACTTTGATTTGACCGAAATGACTTCATGGTCATCGATAAAGATTTGAATTTTTAAATATAATAATATGATGATAAGGTATGGTGACAAAGAAATGTTGTTACCGAGGAAGCTCTCTTTGTCTGCTTGTCTCTATCACTTCCCACTCGGTATTATCAGATAAGAAACTCAGAGATACTAACAATAATTGGAACCAAAAAACTTAACCACTTCTGTTTTTTATAATCTGAATTTATCAAACACCGATTCTTTATCCTTAAAAATGTTGTCTGGTTTCAGCCCTTTGTTTTCTCCTTTAGTTTTTTTATTACACAGTATCACGAGTTCGTCCAAACACAAAAACTAAAGATAGAAAATTTATCGGTAAAACTAATGTCCGAATATTCCCTCGCATATATAAATATAAATCCGTAAATACTTTACCAGATCACAAATCAAACAAAGTTTCAATCTTTGATTTAGTTTCGTATCAAATCAAGATACTTTCTTCTTTATTTAGCTCTCAACCAAATTACAGTTTTCTGATTCGAACCCCAAAAAAAAAAAAGAAACGATTTTTAATCTTCGCCGCACTTCGTCCGATGTCGCTATCTATCCCCCACGATGGCTCAATCTCCGGCGAGTCAAAGGCAACCACGAGGAATCTACCAACGAAGATTCTTTCAAACTGTCTCGTTGGTTTAATCATGATCCCCGTAGCTATAATCGCTTTTCTCTTTATCATCACATCTCTAGGCTTCACTTTCTTCTTGGCTTTCTACTGGTTTATTCACCGAAGCTATCGTCACCGTCTCCGTCGTCATCGCCGTCATGAATACTCAGATGGGTTGTCTCCTAGATTTGTGAAGAGGCTTCCTCAATACAAGTTTTGTGAGGATAAAGAATACGGAAGTGATGGTTGTGTTGTTTGTATTGATGGATTTAGACAAGGACAGCGTCATCGCCGTCATGAATACTCAGATGGGTTGTCTCCTAGATTTGTGAAGAGGCTTCCTCAATACAAGTTTTGTGAGGATAAAGAATACGGAAGTGATGGTTGTGTTGTTTGTATTGATGGATTTAGACAAGGACAGTGGTGTAGGAAGCTTCCTCGTTGTGGACATGTGTTTCATCGTAAGTGTGTGGACTTGTGGTTGATTAAAGTCTCGACTTGTCCGATTTTCAAATTCAACATCAGAGGTTGGATCTGCGACTTGCTCTAGTTACTGTATAATACATACTCAACATCAAGAATGAAGTATGGACTAAACAGTTCAATTCACTTTTTGTGGGGACAAAATTGAAAATATCAAATTTTATAAGGATAGATAAGCAAATTCTAGATAATTTGTTCTCTCGAAGAAGTGAAAAAAAAAAACTTAAAAGCCAAAGTTGAGTTTGCAATTTTAGGGTTTTGGAAATTTTACTTCACCGAGTTGCGAGCTCCGAAGAACAACTCAAGCTTTTGCAGCCATGGCGAGCACCAAAGTTCAGAGGATTATGACCCAACCTATTGTAAATTTCCTCGATTTGATACTCTTTTCCTTATCTCTGATAAATCTCACTCTACTTACATTACTAACTCGTACATTTTGATTTCAGAATCTGATCTTCAGGTTTCTCCAAAGTGTAAGTTCGTCGATTACTATTATCAATTTTCTTCACTTGTTCGATGTTTGGGATAGCCATCGACATGTACTTATCGTAGTTTCGTTCTTATAATGCAGAAAGCTCGGATTCAGATTTGGCTTTTTGAGCAGAAAGATTTGAGGATTTTGAGGATTGAGGGTCGAATTACTGTAAGTCTCATATCCTGTTTAAGGCTTAGCTCAAAATTTGAAGTTTTTTTGGCTTTGTTGATAGTCTATAGAATGCTTACAGGCTTGTGTTGTTAATCTGGGAACAAGATATTGAATACATCACTCACCTGATCTTCTTTTCTGAGCTAGATGCCTAGACATTTTAAAGTGCTATATATCGTATGTAACTTGGCATAATCTTGTTTACATTGCTACTTGTTTGAAACTTTGATTTCATACATTGATTTAGTTACACCATTGAGGTAGTTGTTTGATATATTAATAAGGAACTAATTTGATATCAATTAGTTCTTCTTGTTTGGGTTGTTAGAATTTTATTCTTGAGATGATAAATGATAACAGAGATGGTTCCTTGTGATGTTTAAACTTTATCAATGTCATGTCTTGATTATCTTTTGTTTTTCAATCATGAGTTGTTTAGTTGACTTAGAAAGTTTCATTGATTCCTTATTTTAAACTTCTTCACAATGCAGGGTTTTGATGAGTACATGAACTTGGTGCTGGATGAGGCTGAGGAAGTAAGCATCAAGAAGAAAACCAGAAAACCACTCGGTGAGTTGTTCCGCCACTCTTCTAAATCTGTCTTCTACAAGAAAAAGTCTTCTATTTCACATTTCTGAAACAGTTATTGCTAATTAACTCATGCGAATACTTTGATTTCAGGAAGGATTTTACTTAAAGGAGACAACATAACTCTGATGATGAACGCGTAAGTATCATCATCCCCTTCTGAATCATTTCTCTTCTAATACAAAAAACTTTACAATCAGATTACATTTTTAGGTAACAAGACACAATCTTTCTATGTAATTACAGGGGCAAGTGATTGATTATCTGTCGCAATGATCTGTCTTGTAATGGATTAGAGTGATAACATTAAGAACAAGGGACCATATTGTGATCTATAACTCTATGGTATGTTAAAGAGTTCTTGTTTCTGATTTTCCTTTTTCTTATTAACCAAAAGAGGTGTCCCTTACATAAACACATAAAAAAACGTCGGAAAACATTAGTTTTGTTGTTTTTACCGATCTCACATTAAACTTAAACATTGTGTACAAAAAAAATAGTTAGAACACACAAGAACAACCTCTTTTGGTATGTATAATTGTATCATACTCAATAAGGTCTGCGACCAAGAAAATTCCCAGGAGGATCATAATTACAAGCCAAGAAAACACCACCAACCAAGAAAATTCCCAGGAGGATCATAATTACAAGCCAAGAAAACACCACCACCACGATTACAGATCACATGAGCACAACCAATTCTCTGTGTGTTCTTCCATACAATCTGCGTATAATGACCACACATCTCACCATTGCAAGTGTTAGATCTATAGTCATACCACCTTGCTTCAGACAACCATCCATACGCGGCTTGAGCTGGACTCCATTTTTTGCCTGAACCCCAAAAGAGATTCTCGCCATATGGTCCATTAGAATGGATCAATTCGCAATCACCACGTCTCTGGTTAGCCCACCATTGCGCGTAACGAGCCAGTTTGTTGTCCCATTTTAGCGGTTTGAGACGCAATTTAGCTCTTGCTGCGTTTTGTGGACCCATGAATTGTTGTTGGTAGGATACTCCATGACAACATGTAACAAGTAGTAGTAACAAAGCTGCGATTAGAACCGAGACATGACTTGAGTGTTTTAGAGGAGCCATTTGAGGTAAGGCTTGCAACAAATGGTATTTGCTTGGGGTTTATATGAGCATGAAGTGAATTCGTTTGTACGACTTTTTAAAATTTTTTAAGAGAAAAATTCAAACTCTATGATTAAGTGGTGTACATGTTCGATTATGATAACCACACCTAAATTTCTTAGATTTTGTTATTCATTAAATATGTATTAATAGTAATTTATATGTGCTTTAAAATATAGTTTATGCATAGTAGGTAATATTAATATTATAGATTGCCGCAACACCAAAAAAAAAAAAGTCTTGAAGATTTAATTCAAAGAACTTTTCTTGATATTTAATAAATTTGTTATTATTATTATTCGGATCTGGTTTAGTTATTCCAGATATGTAAATCATTTTATAACATGTGAAACTTATTTTTTTACCACGATTCAAAAATGTGATTTTTACCACAATGTAGGGTAAATTGATCCTTTAACCGTCGTTGACTTGAAACGAACCACAACAGCCATTGACTAGGGCTGGGCATTTGGGTATTCAGGTCGGGTTCGGTTCGGATAATTCAGGTTTCGGTTCTTTCGGATATATAAAAATTGGTACCCATATAGGAACCGACTCGGGTTCGGTTCGTATATAAAAATTGGTACCCATATAGGAACCGACTCGGGTTCGGTTCGGTTCGGGTCCATATAATTTGGGTTCGGTTCAGTTTTGGTTACCTAAATTAGGACCCAAATAAGAACCGAAATAAAAAAACGGTTATATTCGGTTCGGTTCCTTTGGTTACTTGTATCCGTAAATACCCAAAAGTAACCATAAATACCCAAAAAAATACTAAAAAGCCCAAAAAGTAACCATAACTACCCGAACTCTATACCCATATACTTATACATACATATGTATATCCTTCAGAGATTAAAACTTTCAGGTACTTCAGGTACCTATTCGGTTCTTCGGGTATTACCCGAACCCGAACCCGAACCCAAACTCGAACCCGCGGGTCTAAAATAATCGGAACCGAACGGGTATTAAGGTGGAACCGAACCCAAACCCGAACCCGAACACTATTTTTTGGTTCGGTTCGGTTCGGATCGGATTTTCGGGTTTCGGGTAAAATGCCCAGCCCTAATTGAAACGGTGTCGCTGCCCTCAACGGCGTCGTTTCGGTAAGAGCACTACGTCACATTGTCATCACACGCTTATTTTAATTTAATTATTTAATTTTTTTAGCCCTTTTAGTAATTTTCGCGTTCTCTTCTTCATTAGATGACTCAGATCTGAATCTTCACGGGAAAAATCAAGAAAACCATCACAGGAATCTCCAATTTCTCTCCATTCACCGGGAAAAATGTCACACAACGATACAATTCCGCTTTATCAATCATCTCAATCAGACATTGACGAGATTGAGAATATGATGAACAATAATTTTCAATCAGGTCCCGGAACCGTTCTCCCAGCTCGTCCTCCTAGCCCTGTTCGTCCTTCGATTCCCGTTTCATCCTCACCCCCAGCTCGTCCTCCTAGCCCTGTTCGTCCTTCGATTCCCGTTTCATCCTCACCGTTCATTCAATCTAATCTTCCACCGTCTGCTTCCTCCGCTCAGAAGGTGACTCCTGTTCCTGTACCTCCTCCGCTTCCGGTGGTTGGTAACTCTGAAGGTCCTAAGACAATCGGAGGGAGTGGATTTGGATCTCCTCCTAATACATTGACGGAGCCTGTTTGGGATACTGTGAAGCGAGATCTGTCACGGATCGTGAGTAATCTGAAACTTGTGGTTTTTCCTAATCCGTATAGAGAAGATCCTGGGAAAGCACTTAGGGATTGGGATCTATGGGGTCCGTTCTTTTTTATTGTGTTTTTGGGACTTACTCTTTCACTTAGGGATTGGGATCTATGGGGTCCGTTCTTTTTTATTGTGTTTTTGGGACTTACTCTTTCGTGGTCTGCTTCTGTTAAGAAGGTAAGATCTCCAGATTCTGATTTGAGCATTTTCATTTTGGAACCTATCTGGATGAATAAATCTGTACATTGGCTTTGCGTTTGTGAAATCAATTATGAACTTGGAATCTTAGCTTTAGCTAGTCCTTATAGATTGATTGTCTATGTATCGGAGGAATCGTATAAGTGCATTCAAATGTGATATATTAGCTAGATTTACAGTTTTTCTAGAATGTCATCTCCTTGTTGGATTGCAATTTAGACACTTTCACCTTGAACTGATGTAGCCACTGCTTATCTGGTCTTCATAGACTTCTCCTTGTTGGATTGCAATTTAGACACTTTCACCTTGAACTGATGTAGCCACTGCTTATCTGGTCTTCATAGACTTGCAAGAACTGGTTTCTATTAGGATTAGTGAAGATTAGATAAGATGTGAAACCATAGGGTGAAGTTAAGGCCTTTCCTTTTTGCTTTGTTGGAATGCACTTTAAGCTTAGATGTTATGTATGTCTGCTCTGTTTTTGATGTTGTTGGAATCTTGTTACTACATAATCTTATGTAATTTATGTTTTCAATTTCGTCTAGTATATGCTTCCCATCATTTGCATCCCGAGTTATCTAGGATTGAATCCCTGTAGTAATAAGGCACTACAATGCTTAGGTATCTGCTAGAATAAAGAACCATTCTCTGTATTTTGCAATGGCCATTGGTCTCATTCTTTTTCTCTGTAACTTCCAGTCTGAAGTATTCGCAGTGGCATTTGCACTACTTGCCGCTGGAGCAGTGATCCTCACACTAAATGTGTTGCTCCTGGTAAGCACACGTTTTAATCAATCTATTGGGTAAAAGCCCTTTCCTGTTGCAAGTTTTGATGTAAAAACATTCTAATGCAATTTTCAGGGAGGACATATAATCTTCTTCCAAAGCTTAAGCCTACTTGGTTACTGTCTATTCCCACTAGACGTTGGAGCAGTAATCTGCATGCTGAAAGATAATGTGATACTCAAAATGATAGTTGTGTGTGTGACTCTTGCCTGGAGCTCTTGGGCAGCATATCCTTTCATGAGCGCTGCTGTGAACCCGAGAAGGAAAGCTCTAGCACTTTACCCAGTCTTCCTCATGTATGTCTCAGTTGGTTTCTTGATCATTGCCATCGACTGATTCGTTCTTTGATCCAGTTTGGGAAATCAGTTGGTACAGAGTAGATATGTTCTTAATGAGATCATAATGAGATCATATGTTCTTAAAACTCTTTTTGATTAAAATCTGGTCGATAGTACTTTATATGGTTATGTTTTTGTGTATGAAAAAACTTCGGATTCTTTTTTTTGAGAGCATGAATACAACGTAATATTGTAATAGCACAGTCTCTTTAAGTAAATCAGTATATTCATCTTGAGATGTAATTGTTGAAACCTGAGAGGATTATCGGAGAATCTGAAACTACATGGTTATTCTCCGATCTCTACATACAAAACCTTGAAATCACAAAATCTTCACCTATTGTAAATGTATATTAATATGGACTGAAAATGATTTTTAAAGAAAATAAAAATTCTAATAATCTTCACCTATTGTAAATGTATATTAATATGGACTGAAAATGATTTTTAAAGAAAATAAAAATTCTAATAAATTAAAATCTAGAAGTCTCTGGATAAAGGCAAAGGTGCATGTCACAGTCTTCTTAAGAAGGAATTTGATTATAGCATCTATCAATCATGAATTTTTGAAGCACAAATAAATGCTAAAAGACTTTTTAATTTCGTTTAGAGAATAAAATTGACAAAAATAAAATAAAATTGACAAAATAATAATTTCATATCTAAGTCATAAAAATCGACTAGTCCGAAAAGGAAAAGTAAGGTAATAAATATGATATATTTTTTTTTTTTCATATCATTCTCGTGCATCCTTCCATCATCATTCATTCCTCACCTAACCAATTCAATTTCAGGAAAAAAAACAAACATAAATAGTAAATGTTATCTGATATATATATTCAAAAAATGAGTTGAAATATAAAATAAAATTTGAATGTAATGTATATAATAAAGACAAAAATATAAAGGTGAGTGACGAAAAAGAATGTTATGGTCCAAACTATTATCGATCGATTCATATAATAAATTACAAATATCGACATTCTTTCACAAAAAATAAATTACAATATCGATATTTCTTATACTAAATGACAATCATATCCTTCTTTGTCAATAATAGCACGCAATCTTCAGGGATAACATAGTAATTCACGGATGTGGAACCCAAAACGGTGTCGTACTTGCCACGCTTGTAGGATCTTTACAACTCAAAGCATTGAGAAACCTCCAAGAAGGAGACGGTGATGGCGAACGAGTCCTACGAGAGCGTTCGTTAACTTGTGGAATATTCCGGCGAACTTGACGGTTCTTGATATCTTTAAGTTCAATCTCTTTCGGGAACTTAACCATTCCAAACATAATCACATACCATCTCGGTCTAAGGCTTTTTCCACTCCCAAACGAAGACGTTTCAAGCTTCCTCGTGTTTTGGACTGGTTCCACTCCCAAACGAAGACGTTTCAAGCTTCCTCGTGTTTTGGACTGGAGAAGGAGAACTCTTTGGTTCTTCACGAGTGAGTTTACGATCATCTAAAGAACGACTTGTTTTCATAGGTCCAGCATTGTCACGATGTGTAGTAGTAGTAATATTACCTGGATGGTTAAGTTTATTGCCTTGTATAGCGGATAAAGACTCAGACCTTGCACGAATTCGAGGGGTGATGTGTTCTTGAGGGGACAAGAACGTGTTTTGGTGGTTTAATGGGATTAGTTTTCCGGCAAAGATTATGTTTTCTGCCGGAGAAAAGTCACATGAGGTTGATGTAAGAAACTCAAATATCTCTTCATGGTTGTCTTCAGTGGTGGTGGGATTAGGATCTTGGAGAGATAGTGGTTCTTCTTCTTGAAGATGTTGAGATGGTTTAGTAGGGTTTTGGAGATTTGTGTTTTTTGAAATATCCATAGCTTTGAGGGAGATAAAGAGAGAGACAAAGAAGATATTGAAAGTATTGAGTTTTTGTCACTATGTATTTATATACATGACCTTCTAGAGGGGTTAAGTACTTCACAATACATGACCTTCATGTTATTTCAAATATTATCATGTATTGTTTTTGGTAACAAAAATATTTTACTTAATATTTACAAAATCAGAATTTGATTGATCATTTATACATCAATCTTTAAAGATTTTGTAAATATATATTGATTGTTTATTCATCAATCTTTAAAGATTTTGTAAATATTTAGTGAGTTGTTAAGAAGCGTGATCAAGTTATTGAGATCGAATAAGTAAAACACAATTACAAATGTTTGAAAATTCGAATTTTAAATTTCTTAATGATGTAATACTTTTGTTGAAATGACCTATATATGTTTATACATAAATTAAGGAGTATTATATATTTTAATTCATTCCATTATTTTAAAATACTAAAAAGTCATGTGTTATTCATGTATTATAAACAACAATACATTTATCCATAAACCATAAGGTTGAAACATTCTCATAAGATTATTTTTTTTCAAAATACGAATTTACTTCGAAGACTTAAGACATTGTGATCAAACTAAAAACAAACTAGTGCTGAGGTAAGAATCCTTGCGTGTACCTAAGGTCAGTTCGAAAATGACTTTCGCAGACTAATTTAACACATAACTAGATGTCTAGATGATTAATTATGTAGTTTTTTTGATATTTTAAATTATCCAAATCCTAATTTTGGTAGTGATTAATGAAACTCTCAATTGCTAAAAGAACAAAGCTAAAAGAAAGCAATTAGAGCCATTGACTCTAACTTTATTTCCCGTTTTCAACTTACATCAACTTACGATACAAGACACAAGTCATAATTAGGTTACTCCATTTGCTTGAACACAAAGTTTGATTTGTTTTCCTTTTTGACAACAATTTTGCTATTGCGATGTTACTATTTACCTTTAGAATAAAAAAAAAAGTATGATGATTCAACTTCACTTGAGCAAACACATACAAAGTTATGATATGATATGGATAACTTTTCCTATTAGCATGCTGAATCTATAAGTGTTTTGCTTTTTTTTTTTTTTTAAATTTTTTTTAACGCATTTGTATTTTTTCTACTACGGTGACTCGAATCCATGACCTCTCGGTCAGATGATGCGGCGCGGTACCAACTGACCTGCACCGTCTCGTCCCTATAAATGTTTTGCTTATCATATCAAAGAGATATTATATTTTATTTAATTTATGAAATGACAAATACTTTTTGCACAATATGGCTGGTTCATCCGATATTGTTGTCAAATATTTGAATAACTCATTCTAATCGTTTTAATTCGGATTTGAGAACTATAGAATTTACAATGGAATATTTATATAATTAAAATAATTGGATGGTCAAAGAGAAGCTAAGAAAACTAATTATTTTGATTAAGGCAAGCCGACTAATATTGATCATAATGGGTCAATCAATGCCATAAAATAGACTACCAATTGCAAAAAATAACACATGTAATTAAATTCAGAATTCAGAATTCATATTAAATTTTGAACAACCCACATTTATTTGCTTCGAAATCTCTAATATTTTCAAATATATAGAATATTTGAAAATTCAAATTTTGTTTCTTTGTTTTTGGCAAAGTGTTAGTCAATCTCACATAATGATTTATAAACATGGGTTACTAATGGGCCGTATTTAATTCAAATTGGGCCTTATCACGATTTTTACGAGGCCGCCTATTAAAAAAACCCTAAAACGATCCATCGAAGCAGAAACTAAAACCCTTCGTCTCAATTTTGTTTCTTCTTCTCAATTCCTCGTTTCGTCTCCTTCGAACCCTAACTCATGGCTGTAAGTTCCGATCTCTTTCTTCCCCCTTTGCTAATTTTGAGCTTCAATTCATTAATTGATAGGTGTACTTCTGATTTGTAATTGATACTATACTTATGCCATTGTTTTATATGTAATTAAGATTTGTATTCCTGTTGAAAAATTGGAGTAAGAATAAAATGTGTTTCTCTTGAAGTCTTATTCTGAAAAGATGCTTCAAATTCATTCGTATTTGATGATTCATGATGTTGTTTTGCAGACCATACCTGTTAACCCAAAACCATTCTTGAACAATTTGACCGGGAAGACTGTTATTGTCAAGCTTAAATGGGGAATGGAATACAAAGGTATTATCTAATTGACTAATTCTTTTATTATGCTGTGTTGCTTGATGAGCTTATTTGCTAATCTTTGAATCTGTTTATTTCTCATTAGGTTTTCTCGCCTCTGTTGACTCCTACATGAACTTACAGGTACAGTCTTTGCTTCTGTGTTAAGTTTGAGAACACATATGTTAGATAATAGTTTGTTTGTGATTGAACTTTTATAACAGTGATTGATGTTCCTTCTGCTTAAATGTTTATAGACATTTCTGTAATCCATTCGTGTACTGATTCATAGATTCCTATTCATTGCAGTTGGGGAACACTGAGGAATATATTGATGGGCAATTGACAGGAAACCTTGGAGAGATCTTGATCAGGTTTACTTCATTGTCTTACTTATTTTCTTCTTAGATTTAAGTTTCTGTTTCCGATTCGTAGTTTTAGATCTTCAGAATTGGACTTGGATTTTAGCTAGACATGCACATACATCTTTTCTGATAGTTATGGACCTATTGAGCTAATCTACTTACTTTGTGTATATGTAGATGCAACAACGTTTTGTATATCCGTGGTGTGCCAGAAGATGAAGAGCTTGAAGACGCTAATCCAAACCAACAACGTTTTGTATATCCGTGGTGTGCCAGAAGATGAAGAGCTTGAAGACGCTAATCCAAACTAACCTGTATGAAGAGGACTAAGAAATCGTAAGCCTGTGTGTTTAATAATCTTGTATTCCATATTTCCATGACCCAGTTTGTGATTCTTGAATCTTTTGAGTTTGTTGATACCTCAAAAGCAACAAGCCTATTAGTTTTATGAGGAAACAAACTTCTTACCCTCTTATAACCTTCTTTATTAGCTCTCAAAGTCTCAATTTACGGATCTTAACAAGTCATGATGTGTCAAGTATCATAATTAGCCTGTGCTTAATGGACTTTGATGATAATCTTGTATTGAACCTTGTTTGTTGATACCTAGAAAGTAACAGGCCATTTATTTGTTTTTGTTAGTAACCCAACTTGTTAAAAACCTAGGAATATGCTTGTCGTTTCGACACTCTGTATTGGGCCTCAGTTTGGCCCATCAAGTTGTCACAACATTCAGAGTAATTATACAGTTAAATTTAGTTTTCAAATTTAATTATTAGACAAAGACAATATAAGAAAAATAGATTGAATTCAACTTTTAAAAATATTGCCATTAGACTAACTTTAAAAATAAATTACCAGAGTAATTATACAGTTAAATTTAGTTTTCAAATTTAATTATTAGACAAAGACAATATAAGAAAAATAGATTGAATTCAACTTTTAAAAATATTGCCATTAGACTAACTTTAAAAATAAATTACCCATTCAAAGTAAATTTAATGATCAAAAGTCAATATCTTTAAACTAAATTTTGTTCAACCGTAGAAGGAACATGTGAATGTGAGATACAGAAATCAATAATTCAATCATGTGACATCATTCATCACCTACCCAATCAACTTGACATCACAATCAAATTGATGATGTCGAGACATAATACACAACACAAAAAGTATTTGAAAATAGTAAAATATAAATTGTTTTTTTTGGGTTGTTGTTAGAAACTTTTTCAGTCCACCTACTTATTATGGCATGGGACAATGTAAGTCACGTGTGAGACGTGCTAATAAATCACAACCATATACCCACCTAAGTGCTTACCTACCAACAAACCCTTATGTACATTACCCTAACTTTTTCAATATATTTAATTTAAAAATTCTCAACCACCACAAAAGGCACTTCCGAATGAACTAGAAGGTTTCTTCAAATGGCTTTTTATTATACTTCCCAATATATTGTATTTACTAAATATTGTATTTAGTTGGATAAATAGGAAAAACAACTTTTTTTTTTCAGTAAAGAATTTATATACTCGAATTTTGATATTGAATTAATTTTAATCTGAACTATCTATAAGTTCAAAATCTCTATTGGAATTATTACAAATTAGGCCAATTTCAATATAGACATTAACAAATTAGTATTTTTTAGTTTAATCAATTTTATCAAATATATTAAAATTATCTTCATATAAATTCGTATCTTATTTTGAATTTATAAATAATTCATGATAAATTTATAATTAGTTAATGGTAAAAATTATTCTGTTGTTTTTGGCTATTTATTTATGTCCTAGTAAGTGAAATATAAATATTGAGGCACATAAGACTTATATTACATAAAAATATATATTTAATTTAACCCAAAAATGGGGACTTTGGTTTAAAGTTAAACCAAAGGTACTGACTTTTGTTTATATAACATAATCACCAAAGAGTTTGAAAAAAAAAAAAAAAAAAAATAGAGTTGTCAAAATGTATACAAATGGAAAAATAAAAAAAAGAGGTTCATTTTTTTGGTTGTGATCACAAACTTAATGATCATATAATGGATATGGCGTATATATAAGTACACAGTGAGTGTGTGTGTGTGTGGCTTCAGTAGTTTTGTTACCACACATCTCTTAGATATCTTCCACTCATTTGTGGCTTCAGTAGTTTTGTTACCACACATCTCTTAGATATCTTCCACTCATTTGCAGATTCTTTACAAAGCTTTCTGCTTTTGTTGAATCCATTGATCCCTGAAAACAAAGACAAGACATACAAATAAACTCATTAGAGTTCGGTTTGTGATTCGGACAATGGTAATGTTGGATTTATCTTCGACTAGACATACTTGTTCTTGAGCTATCGTGTGGAGTGATCTATGAACGTCTCTTGCCATGCCTTTGGCATCACCACAAACATATACATAAGCTCCTTGTGAGATCATGTTCCATATATCAGTAGCCTGCATTTGCAAAAACAGTCAGTTTGAGAATCTGAATATGTTACAAACATCTTGAGTTTTGGTTTTGGGGTTATGAAGCTCATACCTTGTCCATCATCTTGTGTTGTACATATTCTTTGGTCGGTCCTTCACGAGAGAAGGCTACACTTAATTCTGCAAGAGCACCACTCTCGACAAATCGCTTGAGCTCTTCCTCGTAGATGAAATCCTATAAATAAGAAAGGTCTTGAGGAACTCAACAAGCCGAAGATGATAGGATTGAGTTGAGATTTGAGAAATGACTTGTTTCTTACCATTCTACGGTTTCTGCATCCAAAGAACAAAACTGATGGTCCAAGTTCAACACCAGATTCTACCAACGCGAGTCTTTCCTGAAGGAAACCTCTAAATGGAGCCAATCCAGTGCCTGGACCGATCATGATGATCGGTACCTTAGAATCAGAAGGAAGTTTGAAGTTGGATTGCCTGACAAATATGGGCACCGAGGAACAGTTCTCACTCTCCTCATAAGGCACAGCATTCTGTGTTTACGACACACCAAAAAACACCCAAAGTTAATCAATCATATAAGAAATGGCACAAACAATAACAAGATTACAATGCAATATGTTTGCAGGAAGCCATCACATTTTACGGTTTTTTTTTTACCTTCATCCAAGTCGAACACACTCCCTTATGAATCCTGCCGGTTGGCATAGTCTTTTTTTTTACCTTCATCCAAGTCGAACACACTCCCTTATGAATCCTGCCGGTTGGCATAGTCTCGTGCACCTCTAGTAAACTTCTTTGACTCTCTACCACCCACTTTGAATATTCATCCTGTTGTTGAAAAGAATCCATGTATATACATTGTCAGATAACTTTTACATCAATTGAAAAATCAAGTGCCCCAACAAAAGGTTCAGTGACACAACCTTTCCAGCAGGTGAAGCAAGATGTTTCAATCGCTCAGCTTCGGTGGGATCAGATGCATGACACAACCTTTCCAGCAGGTGAAGCAAGATGTTTCAATCGCTCAGCTTCGGTGGGATCAGATGCATGAGCAGACAAAGCAAGTAAAGCAGACTGCAAGCAAAAACAAGTATGAAATCAACTGAGTTCGAATCTCTATGAGTCTTGATGATAAATGAACCCAACTAACCTTCTTAGGAGAAGACAACAGACATGCATATCGCGTTAGCGCTGTTCTCAAGTTGCAAGGTGGGAATGGAGGAGGAAGCGAGCCAACTGATAGGTTTGCCATCTTCCTTTTCAGCATGAAGTGAGAAATAAGTATCAGGTGAAATATCCAGCAATCTAAGCGCTTCATCTACAGTCTCGCTTAAGTTATCACAAAGTACACCAACATGATCTCCAGTTTCATACCTGACAGACAAGAGATAACACATACATTCATGTTATTCTAAAAGAATATTTCCCTCTGTTATTCTGTAGACATTCTTAAATACTACTAAAACTCACGAAAGTCCACTTCCGGCAATGTCAAATTCCAAATGGGTGCAAGAACGGTCAGACTCGGGTGTATGATGTCAAATTCCAAATGGGTGCAAGAACGGTCAGACTCGGGTGTATGAAGTTCCCTTTTCACGGCGACATTTGCCCTTCAAAGCCCAAAAAACAAAAGATTAGATTAACTAATAAGAAAAGATTATAAGAAACAAAGAGACAAAGTCTCCTGTTTGAGTACCTGTAAGGATGTTGGGCATCAAACACGGTGTGGCCATTCCCATTAGCCATGTTTTTCTCATTCTTTATTGCATCTTCAGAGTCGTAAATAGAAACTCTGTATTCCAATACAGCTGCAGTGTATGGTGTGGCAACAGCTGTATCACCTTCTTCCCTCAGTAATGTATCCAGCTCAGGCCACAATGCTTCTCGCCTGCAAGAGGTATCAAATTGAGCCCCAAAGAAAAAGAAATACAAACGGCGAAAGCAGCAATGCACAAAAGAAGCCAATAGAAAAGGGAAAAAGTAAATACCAAGCGGTGAAATCATCTTCAATACACTGATCATCATCTCCAAGACCAACTGGTACAAGACGCTGTGCACCTGAACAAACCATTCATCAAGTTAGAAACCCCTACAGGCCAATATAGCTGTGCACCTGAACAAACCATTCATCAAGTTAGAAACCCCTACAGGCCAATATAGAACACATCAAGACCGAATCAGAGAGATCCTATGATAGAGAAACAAACTAACCTTGTTCGACAAGGAGGTCATCAACAACTTTAGCAACCTTATTAAAATGTTCATATTGTCTGTTTCCTAATCCAAACACACCATACTTCAAGTTCTTGAGCCATTCTCCTCTGTCATTACCCTGTAAACACATGTTTACAACTTCAGAAACAAGAAAACAAGAATCACACGTTACAGTAACCAATTTAGTTAATCCAAAATAAAAGATTCACCTCAGTGAACCATTTGTAGAACGTCGCAGCATTATCTGTAGGCTCACCATCTCCATATCTACATCCATATTGTAAAAACCAGATAAGCCACAGTACAAAAACCTTTAGTTTTAAGATTAAAGCTAAAAACTAACGTGGCTAAGAAGAATAAAGCTATATCCTCTTTCTTCAATTTCTCCTCATACTCATCATCATTAGTCGCGTAATCATCCTGTTAAACAAAATCACAATCAGATCCAAAACAAGATTTTACTAAAGCATCGAACTTTATTCTAAAAGGTTCTATGGAATATACCAAATCAACAATTTTGAATCTAGTCTTTTCATATCTTGCTTTAGCTTCTTCTCCTAAAGCCTGTAAATCACACACAGAAACAAAATTGATTTCAATTCAAATTCATCATCTTCAATTTTCAAAAAATCACACCTACCTTAGCAAAACCTTCAGCAGTACCAGTCTGAGTTCCAAAAAAGATCGTAACTTTCTTCCTCCCATCATCAATCTCCTCTTCACGAGGCTTAAAAACCAAAGGCTTAAGAGGTTCAACACGTTTTGAATTCCCAGAACCACCAGATCTCCTCCAAACAAGCATAACAATACAACCGATCAAAACAGCTATGGAAGTAGTCACAATCATAGCTAATTGACGATTCTCAATAAGCATAGAGGATAATTCAGCTGCTACAGACTCGTAAGCCGAGGCATTAGCCGGGTCTGAAACAACCACAGGTTCTCCTTTGATTATTGCAGCCATGAGATCGATCATTTAATAATATTTTTTTATCCTCCTCGTGTTTATTTATTATTTTTTTTTTTTTATAACCTAGATTTTTCAACACACTGCCGACAGTCTCTGTTCGATCTACGCGAGTTAAACTATCGGTTAGTTTGGACTAGCCATGTGGATGGCCAAATGAGCGGCCGGACCTCGAACTTGTGATGGCGGATATCTCAACTGGGGTTCCTTTACCACCAGAGCTTCCGACTCCGGTTCCTCCTCGTGTTTATTAACTATATAACCTATGGTTTTAATAATTTTTAGTAACTATCGTTAATATAAGCTTTGGTCTTATTATAAGATTAAGAAATATAACGGTTTAATGGTTTGTAACATTAAAGATTTTGAAAATGAATATTTGTAAGAAATGGTTGGTTTAGATTCTAACTCTGCGGCATTCAAATATTTTGACTTTTTTTGGAGTTGTTGAACCCATTGGTCAAGATTGGTTTTTGGTCAAATATGGAAGAAACTTTGACTCTATTTTTTATGTCATAAGTGTATCACTCGATGTGTAGTATTAAATAATTGATTATTCAGCAAAACAATAATCATTAATTAATTGAATGTTTAAAAATGTAAGTGTAGTAAGAACGTTACAATAGTAAGAACGTTACAAGATATGAAAATTACTATATTTCTTGTGATTCTATGATGGAGCAAATCAATTTTATATGATTTTTGAAGTAACGTCTCATCCAAATTACATGCTTAAAGTGCCTTCAAGCAAATTTCTCCCTATACGAAAACACATTCCCAATATATATATATATATACACTAATTTCTTATGCTAGAAATATAAATTCCAATGATATATATAAAATAGCTTTCTTGTCGACAAAAATAATAAATAATTGAATTATTTTTTCTTGGTTGTCATGATGCCATCTATTCTTTGTTTGCTTCATATACAAAAGTGGTTGGTTTATAAAAGAGTGTTAAAAAGTAATTTAATAAAAAGATTTAGTTGGAGTAATATTGGCCTCAAAATACTATAAATAAATAAAGTTTTAATTGGTAGATAGGAAACTATGACCCCAAACACTTCCTGTGTGGACAAATCTTAACCACTTGGTTCATATTATGTCTCAATCAAACTTTATGTCTTCATTCAATACCGTTTTTTGTTGTAATTTTATTGAAAAAAATTAAGTTTGTATGCGCAACAAAAAGAGAGTATAATTATTCACTTCTTTTATCATCATCTTGAATGATCAAAGAGAGTATAATTATTCACTTCTTTTATCATCATCTTGAATGATCTATACTTTTTCTACCAATGTTTTTTTTAAATGATCGATGATATTTTGTATGCAATATGTTATATAAAAAGCATGCTAACAACAACAAAACTTCTCTGGATATTTTGTATGCAATATGTTATATAAAAAGCATGCTAACAACAACAAAACTTCTCTGAGATCCTTTCGAAAGAAATTGAGGCATATCTTAAAGAAGCAACGTGAGATCAATTGGAACGGAAGTCATCGATCTAGACGTGATGCAACTCTGAAAGCTTTGTGACATAGTTTTTTCTTACTTAAAGTGCAACTTCTGAACATTTTTTATATATATTTTAGAATTGTTGAAAAATGTACTTTCAGACTTAAAACCACATTTTTCAAATCTTATTCTACTAAAATTAGTGAATAAGCTTTTCCAATATTTCAAAAATGAGGATAATGAAACACAATATATATGATGGCAACAAACCTCATAAATTTTTCTTCCTAATCATTTTAATTTTTTTTTATTTTCTTTCAATGAATTGTTATGAATTCAAGTTAAACAATAATATTTCCATATTGACGGAATAAAAAATATGTATGATGCTATTATCTTATTTTGTGATCACAACTGATTTACAACTCACAAACCCCTAAAGATTTTCTCAGATGCGGAGATGTATTATGATCAAGAGGTTTTGTAAAAATGTGAGCTAGTTGGTTTGCAGAAGTGATATGTTCAAGAAAAATGATTTTACCCTCTACCAACTCTCTAATGAAATGATGCCGTATATCTATATGTTTAGTACGAGAGTGTTGTACCGGATTTTGATATTATGTCTCTTATGATTTTATTTAATTTTTCAAGAATACATTAGTTGTATTTAATTAATACATATTATTATTTTTTGCTAAAAATATGATATAAAATATTAAAAATTAATTAAAAAATTAAAAACTAAGTTATAATTGATAATATACTATGTTCTCAACAGAGTATTTTGAATCCTCTGCAGAGAAATAAAGGCTGTTTAGTTGCACATACCAAGATTATAGATAAACTAGTAACTTATGTCCTTGATAACTCTATATGCGATAATTCAATTTCCACAAATGAAAAACAACTTGTTGTGCAACTTGTACCGGATTTTTGGAAATGTTTATTGCACCTGGTTGTCACACTTGACCAACAACTTTCCT
>CM071721.1:6397240-6410308 GCA_036630335.1 Physaria fendleri | reverse complement strand
CTTCCTCTTGTATATAGCCATTCAAGAATGCACTCTTGACATCCATCTGATGAAGACGAAAATTCATAATGCACGACATTCCAAGCAGAAATCGTATTGATTCAAGTCTTGCAACTGGAGCAAATGTTTCATCAAAATCAATTCCCTCTTCTTGAGTATATCCTTGTGCAACCAGGCGAGCCTTGTTTCTAACAATTTCCCTGTCTTCATTAGTCTTATTTCTAAAGATCCACTTTGTTCCAATGACATTAACTCCTTCAGGTCTTGGTACTAGAATCCATACTTGATTCCGCTCAAATTCTTCCAACTCTTCTTGCATGGCCAAAATCCAATATTGATCTTTGAGAGCTTCATCCCAAATGTTTCATCAAAATCAATTCCCTCTTCTTGAGTATATCCTTGTGCAACCAGGCGAGCCTTGTTTCTAACAATTTCCCTGTCTTCATTAGTCTTATTTCTAAAGATCCACTTTGTTCCAATGACATTAACTCCTTCAGGTCTTGGTACTAGAATCCATACTTGATTCCGCTCAAATTCTTCCAACTCTTCTTGCATGGCCAAAATCCAATATTGATCTTTGAGAGCTTCATCCGTGTTTTTTGGTTCTATTAGAGAAACAAAACATGCGAACATCACCATTTCTTCTGATTCTTCTTTGTTGTCATCAGGAATAATCGTCACAACAGAGATACTACCATCATCGAATACAACGTTTACGGATTCAATTATCATCTTTGACCTCTTGTTGAATACCCTGTAAGCCGTACTGTTCGTAGAAGATTCTTCTTTGTTGTCATCAGGAATAATCGTCACAACAGAGATACTACCATCATCGAATACAACGTTTACGGATTCAATTATCATCTTTGACCTCTTGTTGAATACCCTGTAAGCCGTACTGTTCGTAGAATACCCTAGAAAGAATCCCTCATCGCTTCGAGCATCAAATTTTCCTAACTGATCTTTGTCATTTAGGATATAGCATCTGCAACCGAACACATGAAAGTAGCTCAGTGTCGGTTTCTTTCCCTTCCAGAGTTCATAAGGTGTTTTATCGGTTTCCGGTCTGAGGTATACTCTGTTGATAATGTAGCACGCAGTATTAATTGCTTCAGTCAAATTTTCCTAACTGATCTTTGTCATTTAGGATATAGCATTTGCAACCAAAGACATGAAAATAACTTAGTGTCGGTTTCTTTCCTTTCCAGAGTTCATAAGGCGTTTTATCAGTCTCCGGTCTAAGGTATACTCTGTTGATAATGTAGCACGCAGTATTAATTGCTTCAGCCCAGAATCTTTCAGACACCTTACTGGCATGTATCATAGCTCTAGCCATTTCCTGCAACGTTCTATTTTTCCTTTCAACTACACCATTTTGTTGTGGTGTTCTTGGGGCTGAAAACTGATGCACAATTCCTTGTTCTCCACAGAATGTTTGAAACATTTCATTTAAAAACTCACCTCCTCTGTCACTTCGAATCTGTTTGATTCCTTGCTTCTCGGTTTCTTTCCTTTCCAGAGTTCATAAGGCGTTTTATCAGTCTCCGGTCTAAGGTATACTCTGTTGATAATGTAGCACGCAGTATTAATTGCTTCAGCCCAGAATCTTTCAGACACCTTACTGGCATGTATCATAGCTCTAGCCATTTCCTGCAACGTTCTATTTTTCCTTTCAACTACACCATTTTGTTGTGGTGTTCTTGGGGCTGAAAACTGATGCACAATTCCTTGTTCTCCACAGAACCTTTCAACTACACCATTTTGTTGTGGTGTTCTTGGGGCTGAAAACTGATGCACAATTCCTTGTTCTCCACAGAATGTTTGAAACATTTCATTTAAAAACTCACCTCCTCTGTCACTTCGAATCTGTTTGATTCCTTGCTTCTGATTTTTTAGCTGCAGAGCTAGTATTCTGAAACTCTGAAGAGTCTCCGATTTCTCTCTCAAGAACCTTACCCAAGTGAACCTTGAGAAATCATCAACTAAAACCAATACATATCTTCTTCCTGCTATGCTTTCCACCTGCATTGGACCCATTAGATCCATATGTATGAGATCTGCTACCTCTTTAGTTCTTATTTCCTGAATCTTTTTATGGTGAAACTTTACTTGCTTTCCTTGATTACACGCTCCACATACAAAGTTGTCAATATTTGTAATTTGAGGAAGTCCACGGACGATCTGCAGATTTGCCAATTTAGCCATACTCCTAATGTTCATGTGTCCAAGCTTCTGGTGCCACAAAACAGTCTCGTCTTTTTCGGCTCTAAAACACACATCTTCCGTTTGTTCCCACATGTAACAGTTGTTGCCACAACGAGTCCCTTTCATGATTATGTCCTCTCTAACACAAGTACATGAGTTACCTTCGAAAGTTACTTTAAATCCTTCTTCGCACAACTGACTCACACTGATTAAATTCACTTTCAATCCATCAACGAAGAATACCTCACTCAGAACAGGCGAATTATCCGAGCATAGTTTTCCTTTTCCCATGATAATCCCCGGTGCTCCTCCTCCAAATTTAACTTTGCTTTCGTCAACTCGTTGGTATTCTTTTAACAGTTCTTGATTTCCGGTCATATGTCGAGAGGCACCACTGTCAAAGAACCATTTATTCGTTGGCCCCTGAGTTATTGCCATGAAAGCCACATCGAGGTTTTGTGTCTTCAGCTCACCATTATCTCTTATCGCGGTTTTAGTTTTTCTTCCATACAGGTTATCTTTGCTTATCCATACTTGATAATATCTATGATGATTGAAGCGAGTTCCTTTCATGATTATGTTCTCTCTAACACACGTACATGAGTTACCTTTGAAAGTTACTTTAAATCCTTCTTCGCATAACTGACTCACACTAATCAAATTCACCTTCAACCCATCAACGAAGAATACCTCACTGAGAACAGGCGAATTATCCGAGCATAGTTTTCCTTTTCCTTTGATAATCCCCGGTGCTCCTCCTCCAAATTTAACTTTGCTTTCTTCAATTTGTTGGTATTCTTTTAACAGTTCTTGATTTCCGGTCATATGTCGTGAAGCACCACTGTCAAAGTACCATTTATTCTTTGACCCTTGTGTCATTGCCATGAAAGCCACATTGAGGTTTTGTGTCTTCAGCTCACCATTATCTCTTGTCGCTGTTTTGGTTTTTCTTTCATACAGGTTGTCTTTACTTATCCATACTTGATAATGTTTATGATGGTTGAAGTAAGCTTGTCCATTTTCGATCCAGTACTGAACCTTTTTGTGGAAAAGGTGGCATCTCCTTCTTATATGTCCTGTTTTACCACAGTAGTAACAAGCTTTGATTGGTCTAGTGTTGCGATAGTCACGATCTGGATACGTCCTGTTAGGAACACTTGTTTCAGAATGGAAATTTTTGCACGCATAAACGAAACCTCCGTTATCTTTAGCATTTCTTTCATCAAATCCCAAACCATAAGCCACTTTTGACGTTCGTCCAACCGTTAATATTTTATCGAGCTCCTTGGTGCTACTGTTAAGCATATGAACCTTTTTCATCGAAACCTCCGTTATCTTTAGAACTTCTCTCATCGAATCCCAAACCATAAGCCACTTTTGACGTTCTTCCAACCGTTAAGATTTTATCAAGCTCCTTGGTGCTACTGTTAAGCATATGAACCTTTTTCATCGTCTCTGCTAATTTTGCCTCCAGAGACATCGTTTTCTCGTTCTCCCTTTTTAGTTCATTCATCAGATCTTCATATCCTTTAGCTCTTGTTTGTTCCTTTTTGAATTTCTCAAGCAGATCATCATGGTTCTTGTTTTTCTCCTGTTCTTCTTTGAGTTGGGCTTTTATTGTTTCATTCTGCTCTTCCATCTCAATTTTTTCTTTCAACCATTCCAGTTTTTCTTTTCCTAGACTCACCCAATCATTGTACAGTTTTGTCATCTCTTTGTCAACACAGGAATTGTTTGTCTGATTTTCCTCTCTTTCACTTCCTGAGTCTGATTCCGAGTCATCTATGATTGCCGGAAAAGCCACAAACCCGGTTGATAGATCATCATCACTTTCTTCGGTGTCACTTTCTTCACATCCTTCTTCTTTGAGTTGGGCTTTTATTGTTTCATTCTGCTCTTCCATCTCAATTTTTTCTTTCAACCATTCCAGTTTTTCTTTTCCTAGACTCACCCAATCATTGTACAGTTTTGTCATCTCTTTGTCAACACAGGAATTGTTTGTCTGATTTTCCTCTCTTTCACTTCCTGAGTCTGATTCCGAGTCATCTATGATTGCCGGAAAAGCCACAAACCCGGTTGATAGATCATCATCACTTTCTTCGGTGTCACTTTCTTCACATCCTATGTAAGACTTTAGGTTTCCAGAATTGTTAACACATTCCGAGCTAATGTGCCCAAAACCAGTACATACTCCACATTTTAACTCTTTCTTCTTTGCCGTGGGACATGTTGCCTTAAAGTATCCTATTCCCCATTCCGAGCTAATGTGCCCAAAACCAGTACATACTCCACATTTTAACTCTTTCTTCTTTGCCGTGGGACATGTTGCCTTAAAGTATCCTATTCCCTGACATTCAAAGCACTCGATCTCTTCTCGTTTGGATGCTCTTTCCCTGTCATTCCAATTACTCTTAGGGTGACTACTTCCTTCACCTTTCTGATCACGATTTTCCTTTCTTCCCCATCTTTTGAAGTTTTTTGCCATCAATGCCATATCTTCCTCCCTCCATTTTTCACGATTTTCCTTTCTTCCCCATCTTTTGAAGTTTTTTGCCATCAATGCCATATCTTCCTCCATTTTTTCAATCTTCTTCTGTTGTTCAGTTATGAATGCAGTTTGATTCGTCCCTACTGAGCTCTTTATTTCAAGCTCGTAAGTTCTCAAATGTCCAACAACAACATCGAATGTCATGTTATTAGTGTCTAATGTTGTACTCATGGCTGTCTTCTTGCTTTCGAATCTTGTAGGCAGACATCTCGCTGTCTTCTTGCTTTCGAATCTTGTAGGCAGACATCTCAAGAGTTCCTTGACCAATTTCTTGTCTTTATATTTCTTACCAAGAACCTGTGCTTCCATTGTTATTCCTCTGATTTTTGTGCTGAATTCCTCAATTGTTTCCTTGTCTTCCATCCTGAGAATCTCGAATTGAGATGCTAACATATCCAGCCTCATGGTTTTAACATTGTTGGTTCCTTCAAACTCGCTTTCTAGTTTGTCCCATGCTTCCTTGGCGGATGTGCAACACTGAATAGTTTGAAACTGAGATTCTGTAACAGCATTACAGATGGCGTACAAGGCTTTTGAGTTAAATTTTGATGCTTCTTTTTCTTGCACAGTCCATTGACTTCTGGGTTTTATGATTTAATTCCTTGTTATCACAATAAAAGATCTTGTTTCGTTACAATCTTTTCTTGTTCTCTCAATATAACCTAAGAATAAACAAAGACAAAAGCACCACTTGAACTCTCTCGGGTCTCTCTCTCTGTTTTTCTCGTTGATCTTGATCTCTATCTCTTGAAAGCTCTCAGAATTCGTGAGTCTTCTCCTTCATCCTTAGCCTTCTTTTATAGTCTTCACAAGATATTCCTTCTTAGAATATTTCCTTTCTTTTAGTGAATTGAAACATTTCCATTTTTAACAAACTAGAAGATTTCCAATTCTTTTGAGAATTGAAATATTACCATTTCTTCTAATCACCAAGATGCTAAAATTCGATTTTGCCAAATCCTAATGTCTTCATTCTCCCCCTTTTTAGCTTGATTTGATAATCCAAGCAATCTGATTAATGACACATTTTTAATGTTGTGTCTTTTAACCTGCGAGCTTACCATTTTTCATAAGAGTTCTTCACTTCTTCAAAAACTACCAAAAGTATATCTAGAAGTTTTTGAGTTCATAACTCCCCCTCAAACAAAGACAACCATAAAAGGTAAACACATCACTTGTCTTCTCAAAAACAACCTGAACTTGCAAACTGAACCAGTCGTAATCTTAATGTCTTCAATCTCCCCCTTTTTAGCTTGATTTGTTAATCCAAGCAATCCAATTATTGACACAAGTTTAATGTCATGTCTTTAAACCTGGGAACTTACCAATTCTCATAAGAGTTCTTCACTTCTTCAAAAACTACCAAAAGTAAATCTAGAAGTTTTGAGCTTATAACTCCCCCTCAAACAAACATAACCATAAAAGGTAAACACAACACATCACTTGTCTTCTCAAAAACAAACTGAACTTGCAAACTGAACCAGTCGTGTCCTGACTACTTGACTCCATACTCCCCCTCTTGGATTACAAATCTTTCTAAAACTCTTCAGACTCACTGTTTGAGTAATCTTCACTCTCCAAGCGATCACGAAACTCAGTTGTCAATCTGGCCAGCTCCCTAGCATCAGCTCGCTTGGAGCTTAAACCCTGAAGAAGACCCTGATCCTTCTGTCCGAGCTGCACGTTTCACTTGTTCCACCTTGAACTCCCTTGGTCCACTTTCCTTGACTTCATTTGGTTCCAGAGGAATGACTCGTTCTTAATCTCTCTCGGGTCTCTCTCTCTGTTTTTCTCTTTGATCTTGATTTCTATCTCTTGAAAGCTCTCAGAATTCGTGAGTCTTCTCCTTCATCCTTAGCTTTCTTTTATAGTCTTCACAAGATATTCCTTCTTAGAATATTTCCTTTTCTTTAGTGAATTGAAACATTTCCATTTTTATCAAACTAGAAAATTTCCAATTCTTTTGTAAATTGTAATATTTCNNNNCCATGTCTTCATATTTAACCATCAGTCATTATGATATTACCTATGTTGTCAATAGGTTATGTCAGTTTTCTTTACTCATTTCACTGCACCTTTGAAGTCTTGCATTATATAAAATGAACAATTGTTTAGGCTTTTCCTACTCAACTAAGTCTGACTTACAGTTAAAGGGTTTCTCTGGTGCAACTTGTTTTTGTTGTCCTGATACCAGCAGAAACACCTCCGGCTACTACATGTTCATAGGTGATGCTTTAGTTTCATGGAAATCTGAAAAACAAGAGGTTGTAGCCAAATCTTTAGTTGAATTTGCATACATGCCGATGGCATTAGTTAGTTGTGATATTTCTTGGTTGGCTAGTTTACTTACTTAGTTGCAGGTGCCACAAAATACAGTGCTTATGTTTTGTGACTCCATTTCTGCTATTCACATAACTAACAATGATATCTTTCATTAATAGACCAAACATATTGAAAGAGATTTTCACACGGAGGGAAAAATTGAAAGTGGACTTTTCAAAATAATGCATGTCCAGATACAACATCAAATTGCAGATGCTTCATAAGCAAGATGAGTATAATGTCAATTTTACCAAAAAGAACATTGTAACAGACTCATTATTCTATTTGAATCTGTTTATTCTTATACTGAATCTTTCTCATCTCTTTCATTCTCTGATTCAAATTGAATGTTCTCCCATGAAAGCTAACAAAAAGTGAACAATATTGCCCATAATCATCACCCCTAGGCCCTACTGATAAGTCAGGATTAAGTTTTAACCAGAATTGATATAGTTTCTTCTTACCTTTTAGCTCTTCTACCGTATATTCATCATTACGGTAACTTCAAACCGATTCTCCTTAAAATATTTTTCAATAAGAACATTGTGATTTCAAATTGAAATTTCTATGAAAATTTTCCCACCATTCAACTTCAAAACAAATTTCAATTTTTTTTATATTTTGCACAATAGTCCTTAATGTTATTATTTTTTTGATAAGGATCCTTAATGTTATTTATAATAAGTTAAAATCAATAAAAAAAATTATATTATAATCAATACTAATTTATAAAATTTTTTAATATAAGATAAACAATCTAAATCAATAAAATAAATATAAAATACATAAATTATCCGACTAACTTATTTACCGGAATATTAGTATTTTTGTAATATTTAATATTATTTTTTTATTTTTTTATCGTTTTATTTAAATATGTTTAATTCGTTTTATTTAAATATGTTTAATATAATGTTATTTGTATTAAGTTATTAAACTATTTTAAAAATAATTAACTATATTATAATTAAAAATATTAAATTAGAAAACTATATTATTAATTGTAATAGATAGAAAATTGTAGAGACTAAAAAATAAAGACTTCAAATTTTAAAGTCAATTTCATATTTGAAATTGGATTTAGAGAACTTCAAAATTTAGAGTTTTGAAGTTGCGGTTGGAGAGAAAAAAACTTTAAATTTGAAGATTTGAAGTCGCCTAATAAAATTTTACATATTCTATTAGTAGAGGAGTAACCGACTAAATCGTAATTGAGATTCAAATAAAGTAACAACTATGCGAACATACAACCTTACACAAACAAACTAAAATTCAATAGGATCAGCCATCAGAATTTGAATCGATCAGAATCAGTAGGGAACCAACTGAATGTGATCTTGAACTTCAGGAATATGTTTCCTCATCATTCATGTGTTTTGTGTAGGGGCTAGACAGTCAAGGCCTGGGTATAGGACATAAAAAGAAATGTGCATTGTAAGAGCATAATTTTGTTTGGATTTATATTTTTCATGAATTTTTAAAAATTTAAATGTAAAATATACCTTTTTATATTTTTCATGAATTTTTAAAAATTTAAATGTAAAATATACCTTTTTCTTAACAAACGTGCTAGTTTTTTTTTGGTATGTACTAGTTTTTTATATTTTTGTTAGTTTACTTTATTTATTATTTACAATAAATACTAGTTAATACTAGACTAGTTAAATGCTAATTAATACTAGATTAATTAAGAGAAAAAAAAACATTTTACATTCAATTTTTTTCTTCATCGTTAACTTATCAATGTAGTCAACTATGTAAAGAAGGAATAATAGTAACCTTCAAAGGGAATTCGTGTATATACACCAATACTGAAGGAAATGTTGTAACGAAAGGAACTCGTAGTGTTCAAAATTGTTACATCTGGGACCAAAGAACGTTGTAATAGACTCATTATTATTCTCATACTGAATCTTTCTCATCTCTTTCATTCTCACTCAAATTGAAGGTTCTCCAATCTGGGACCAAAGAACGTTGTAATAGACTCATTATTATTCTCATACTGAATCTTTCTCATCTCTTTCATTCTCACTCAAATTGAAGGTTCTCCACTAACAAAAAAAAAGTGAACAAAATTACCCATAATCATAGAATAATGTTTTGGATTATTTCATTGTGATCGATTTTGATTTCTCACAAGATTCAACAGCCTCCCTCTCTCTTCATATCAAAGATATTTACACAACATCACCCGTAGATACATGACATTAAATACATATATTAAAACAAACTCGCGTGTTCAGTTTTTGTTTTCCTCATCAACATTCATGCGTTTTGTGCGGTCAAGAATGTATTAAAGTCATCTCTAGCCTTACGCAATCGTGGAGTGATACAAGTTCGTGGCGAAGTAGGACAAGAAACCGAAGCAGTCGAGAATCTTACACGACGTGGTGAATTCTCAGCTGACGTCCGTTGATCTCGAGTACTCCTCGTCTTTAAAACACTTCTCAGAGCCAAAGTCTCTGTTTCTCTATCGAATAAGAAACCAGAAGTTACCGGTTCTTGCACATCTCTTCCTCTGTTTCCGCCTCTGCTGTTGCATTTCGTCATCTCCATTGGGAAATCGTTAAATAACCGACCGTTGTCTTGAATCAGAGCGGTCGCGTTCTGCAGAATTGACTTCTTAAGGAAGGAATTGAAATTAAGGCTAGGGTTTAGTTGTTCTTCAGGCTGCAGAATTGACTTCTTAAGGAAGGAATTGAAATTAAGGCTAGGGTTTAGTTGTTCTTCAGGAAAAACTCTGAAACCTTGCCACTCATTATCGCTTGATTTATGAGCTAAACCATCTTCAAACCCAAGCATTGCCGGAGGAGGCATAACTAGATTTGTTATAGAAAAGATTTGATCTTGAGAGATGGGTTTATAATTTTCCGAGTAAAAAATATGCAGAGGATAGAGATATAAGTAGTAGGAGTTTGAAAGACAATGGGAAGCACGTCCATGGCAAAAGTAGTGACTTACATGTCGGTTCTTTCTATCTTTGTCCTAAGATTTTGACATGTGTTATTATCATCATTCATCTGTGTATGATAGACACACGAGTGTTTTAAATTAAAATAGGAAAAAATAAATATTTGATTTGTCAATTTTGGGAAGTTGGATAGAGACAGATGAAAAATGGTTTGCACGTAGTCCGTTACCTAATTGTTTTGAGTTTAGTATATAACTTCGTGCGAGTGTTCGTGTGTTTCTCTCGGCAGTTCAACGGTTTTAGAGAAGAAACCTTAAGAAGATTCAAAACTATATTTTCTATTGTTTTGCTACTTATGTTGTGGCTTAAATGAATTAAAATGTAGAATTGATGGTGTAATTTAAATTCAACTGTAAAATCATTATGGTCGTTTGGAATTCATAGTTTAATGGTTGGTTTAGGCCCTCCAGACACTAGAATCTTGGTTTAAGGGTTCAAACATTGGTCTTCTCAGCTCAACCTGAACTCCACTAGAATAGCTTCTAGTTTTAAAGTTCCCAAAGGTGCATTGGTTCTTATGCTGGCCCTTTAATGGTTTTCTCCATGTTCTAGCTAGTACTACCATTCGTTTGCATCGGTTTTACTTTCTGTCTATATGCCAAGAAGATCTACATGCCATTCATATGTGATGTAGCTACAAGAGAATTAAACCAAATTGGCATATTCGTTCATTACGTATGGTTCCCTTTATCAAATAGTGTCTAAAACTCAAAACTCAGAACCAACTTAACATCTCTATTGTAACCAAAAGCAGCCTTCTCCAGAACAAAAAAAGCTATAAGGGTCCATTCTTGACTAATCTGTGCTAACCAAGCTATAAGGGTCCATTCTTGACTAATCTGTGCTAACCTTCTTATCAACACTCGACTTACTGAGGATTAGAACTCCAATGGTAATAGATAAAGCTCCTGCAAACCACTGCAGAAACAAATCTGAACATATTAGCTAAAACTCGTTAACTTGTAAACCCAAATATCACAGTCATCATAACAATCTTCAATTGCTATAGACTTTGATCATCATCACTTTCAAGAAACATATAGCCAATAAAACAGTACATAAAAAACATTTCAAGATCAAAACGTACGCGGAATGATAGCGATTCTTGAAACAGAAAGAGACCAGCTAATCCGGAAGATAGAAAATTAGCAGCAAAATTTGTGACAGTAGCTTGTAGAGATGAGAGAGCTCTTAAACTGTTAACATAACATGCCCACATAACCACATTGCATATTACAACTAATCCATACTTTATCACCTGTCAAAGATCACAACTTTTTGTTTGAGTAATTGATCAAACTCAACCAAAAAACTCTTAAAATTGAAAGAAACAAAAACATCTTACCAAAGATGAGAAGAACTTGGCTGAAATAGCGGCAAGAGCTGCATTGAGTCCAGCTGCAATTGCCCAGATATAGCCTCTTTGCTTCAACTGTATATCAGCCATGGATTCAACCCTTGTGAAGTTTTTTCCCCGATCTATATCATCACGTAATTAGTTTCAAAACTGAACTTGTGTAAACCAAATTAAAGAGTAGGTTTTTTGTTCATTTCCATACCTCGGATCGCTGCAATTTCCAATTTTGTATCCGTAGTCTTAACAATTTAAGAGCATCTAATCTGAAATTGAAGATGAACAAGAAGTAGGGTAGTCTTAACAATTTAAGAGCATCTAATCTGAAATTGAAGATGAACAAGAAGTAGGCGACAAATTGAAATCTGACGAAATTAGTTTTTTTTTATTTTCTTAACCAATAGTATATGGGCCATATTTGTAAATATATGGGCTTGGGGGCCATATTTGTAATTGTAATTATATGGGTTGGGCCATATTTATATTATAATATAATAATTTAAGAAGATGGCAAAGTTGGACTTTCATGACAATAATTGAATGCATAATTAGAAAAATGTTTCAGCCAAAAAAAAAAAAATTAGAAAAATGTATGTGGGGGTGGGAATTAGTGAAGAGTTGAGTTGGTGAAAAGTAAATAACATTCCTATGTCTTCCACATAATCATTTCATCATTAGAAACATAAATTAAGTTTATAATGAACATTACGAATATCCACTTTTGATAACATTTTTTTAAGTTGAAAATTTTGAGGCTAAGTTAAAAAAGAAGGCTGCACATTTTGCTTTAGATAAGTTGAAGATAATTTGGCTGCGGTCCTACGGTTACTTTATACTTAATTAGTACATACTACATCTTTATTTTTAGTTTAGTAATTTTGCTTAAAGATGGCTTATAAGCCTTATATGATGTTCTTAGACACAATTATTAAACTAATGTACTAATGTAATCTTAAAAAAAGACAAAAGTGCATAGCTTCTATCTGTGTATCTAATTTAGGTTCTTAGGCACAGGGTTAAGTACCAACTCTGTCAGAGTATTGATTGCATAGCTTCTATCTGTGTATCTAATTTAGGTTCTTAGGCACAGGGTTAAGTACCAACTCTGTCAGAGTATTGATGTGTACTGATGTAATAATAATAATCGAAAGAACCTTCTATTACACCTCAAGTCTATCATATATATGTAACCTTTGGAGTTTATCTCTTTGCAAAGGGCATTTTCAATGAATATTTCTAAAACATGTTTTTTTTTTTTTAAAAAAGTTTTAAGTTAACCAATCATTAACTTTATTTTTGGTTGCTTATTTTTTTTTTTCTTTCTTTTTTTTTTTTTTTTTGATAATTAGATGCCTCCATTCTTTTATTCCATGCACTGTATTCTCAGCTCTTTTCAAAATATTCCGTCGATCATTTCTATAACAAAACTTCATGAATATATAGTTTATTTAAATATAAATTTGGCAAATATTAGAGCAACGAGTTAACATAATAACAAATGATACAAGTATGTAATATATATCAACAGGGTTTCATATAGTATGTGAATATTAGTAGAGCTCATTAGCCATTCTTTAAACGGTTATATCAGTTGCATTTACGTGGAATTGTGAGATATATTAATCAATGATAATGTTTGCATTAGTATAGTCGTATTCTAAAACACGT
>CM071721.1:6330815-6349445 GCA_036630335.1 Physaria fendleri | reverse complement strand
GTATGAAACTTGATATACAAGCAAAATAAACATTGAGAAGAGTAGAACCAGTGACAATACAAAGATGCTGAGTGTTGCATTATGTTCTTCTGTTCACTTGAGGCTTTGCTTTTTGTTGTTCTTTGTCACTCTTTAACTTAGATTATTCTCTCCCTTTTTTTTTTTTTTTGTTGCAGAAAGGGAAAATGAATGGTGATCTTGACATTGATATGTCTAGAGGAGATTTGAATCCAAGTTTTCTAAGGAGGTTTAAAGATGATGAGTTTGAGAATAGATCACTGAGTGATGATAGCTTTGATGAAATGTCTGGTGATGAGAATAAACAAGAACAGCCACTTAAGAGGAGGAAGAAGAAGAAGGCAAAGTATCATAGGCACACTTCTTATCAGATTCAAGAACTCGAATCGTAAGAAGTTTATGTTTTTCAAAAGCATATCACTTTCCCATATTCATCAAATGGTTTTTAAGTTATATTGGTATTTTCTGAGTGTAGTTTCTTTAAAGAATGTCCTCATCCTAATGAGAAGCAAAGGTTAGAACTTGGAAGAAGACTTTCTTTGGAGAGTAAGCAAATCAAGTTTTGGTTTCAGAACAGAAGAACTCAAATGAAGGTACTTATCTGAATCTGTAATTTTGATGGAAAAGCTTTGATTTTTATATGTTTTTTATGTAACCAGACCCAACTAGAGAGACATGAGAATGTGCTTCTCAGACAAGAGAATGAAAAGCTGCGAATGGAAAATAATTTCCTTAAAGAATCAATAAGAGGTTCTCTATGTATGGATTGTGGTGGAGCAGTTTTACCTGGTGAGGTTTCATTTGAGCAGCATCAACTTCAGATTGAGAATGCTAAGCTTAAAGACGAGCTCGATAGGATTTGTTCTTTAGCCAACAGATTCATTGGTGGATCTATTTCACTTGAGAAGCCTTTAAATGGTGGGATTGGCTCACAACATTTACCTATAGGACATGGTATCAGTAGTGGAACTTCACTGATGCTTATGGATCTTGCCATTGAGGGTATGGATGAGCTATTGAAGTTAGCAGATTTGGACCATCCTTTATGGAGCTCAAAGAGTAAGAAAGACTCAATGAACCATGATGAGTATAGAACCATTTTCGAAGGTAGTAAACATCTAGCAGGTTCGAGAGAAACTGGTCTAGTTCTCATCAATAGCTTGGCTCTAGTGGATGCTCTTATGGACACGGTAAGATAAACTTGTATAGTCTCTATTGATACACACACTCACTTATAAACATCTAATCTTTGCTTTTGGCTTTATTACAGAACAAATGGGCAGAAATGTTTGAGTGTATTGTCGCGGTTGCATCAACCATTGAAGTGATATCAAACGGTACTGATGGATCTAGAAACGGCTCACTTCAATTGGTATGTTGCTCAAGAACCATAAAGATTATACATTTTGACCACATTGTAAATTCAAATGATCCTTTTTTTTTGGGACAGATGCAAGCAGAGTTTCAAGTTATGTCTCCACTAGTTCCAATCAGACAAAAGAAGTTTCTTAGATACTGCAAGAAACATGGAGATGGTTTATGGGCAGTGGTTTATGGGCAGTTGTAGATGTTTCTTATGATAGGAACATAGAAAATGAGAATTTGAAGTCTTATGATGGCTATAAGAAGTTTCCTTCAGGCTGCATCATACAAGACATAGCCAATGGTTGCTCCAAGGTAACAACTAACTTTTCATTGATCTGTGTGAGATTTTCTTGAATTGTTTATAGTGAAGAAGGTTAGTTAGCTTTGTAAACTAATGAGTCGACAAATTAGCCTGAGAACCTGAAGCCTTTCTGTATATTTTATCACAAATCTCTAAAAGATTCCTTAAAGAAATATTTAAATAGCTTCATATTTCAATGCATAGCTTGCTTCTTGTCTAGCCTAAATCTAGGCTATATTATATTACTATTTGGTTTAACACATAGAGACTTGAACAGGTGACATGGATAGAACATATAGAGTATGAAGAGAGTCACATACACTCGCTTTATCAACCGTTGCTTGGTTCTTCGGTTGGGTTAGGTGCAACCAAATGGCTCGCGACTCTACAGAGACAATGCGAAAGCTTTACCAACCTTTTCTCTTCTCAGTGCAACCAAATGGCTCGCGACTCTACAGAGACAATGCGAAAGCTTTACCAACCTTTTCTCTTCTCAAGATCACACAGGTTTTGTCTTTGTATTTGAATCTTGAGATGATTAATTTGAAAGAGAGGCATCATTCTATGTTTTGTGATAGGTTTATCACTTGCTGGAACTAAGAGTATACTAAAGCTCGCGCAGCGTATGAAGCTCGATTTTTACTCGGGGATAACTCCTTCGTCTGTGCCCAAATGGGAGAAGCTTATTGCTGAGAATGTGGGACAGGACATAAGGATACTGACTAGGAAGAGTCTTGAGCCGTCTGGTATTGTCCTAAGCGCTGCAACGTCTCTGTGGTTACCGGTGACGCAGGAGAGTCTCTTTAAGTTTCTGTGTGACGGTAAAAGTAGAAACCAGTGGGATATATTGTCTAATGGTGCTTCAATGGAAAACACTCTTCTAATCCCTAAAGGGCAACGCGAAGGAAGCTGTGTCTCTCTTCTTCGCACTGCTGTGAGTTTATAATCTACTGTGAAAAATCTGTACTTTATGTTCTAGATTACTGATTAGACTGAATCCGATTTGCAGGGGAAGAAGGATCAGTGCAACCAAATGGCTCGCGACTCTACAGAGACAATGCGAAAGCTTTACCAACCTTTTCTCTTCTCAGGATCACACAGGTTTTTTCTTTGTATTTGAATCTTGAGATGCTTAATTTGAAAGAGAGGCATCATTCTATGTTTTGTGATAGGTTTATCACTTGCTGGAACTAAGAGTATACTAAAGCTCGCGCAGCGTATGAAGCTCGATTTTTACTCGGGGATAACTCCTTCGTCTGTGCCCAAATGGGAGAAGCTTATTGCTGAGAATGTGGGACAGGACATAAGGATACTGACTAGGAAGAGTCTTGAGCCGTCTGGTATTGTCCTAAGCGCTGCAACGTCTCTGTGGTTACCGATGACGCAGGAGAGTCTCTTTAAGTTTCTGTGTGACGGTAAAAGTAGAAACCAGTGGGATATATTGTCTAATGGTGCTTCAATGGAAAACACTCTTCTAATCCCTAAAGGGCAACGCGAAGGAAGCTGTGTCTCTCTTCTTCGCACTGCTGTGAGTTTATAATCTACTGTGAAAATCTGTACTTTATGTTCTAGATTACTGATTAGACTGAATCCGATTTGCAGGGGAAGAAGGATCATTCCATGTAATCTTTGATACCACGAGAGCACTGCTTCATTCAAAAACATCTGAAGATTAGGACGAACCGCTATGGCTTGGAGTAAACCCGATAGCAACAAACACAGTACCCGAAACTTAACAAATTCATCGCTCAACATGCCTACATTACCAACCAACCCAATGTGGCTAAAAGTTCCACCATTGTGACTTCTTTTCACTAAAATCTCTGCCAAAGGATGAATCCAAAGCAACGAAGTGAAGACCGATACGATATAATTCACATAGAGAATCATTCTACCGAACCATCCACAAGAAATGATCGACAAATTACTCCTAATCTGATCAGTTCCAATCCAAAACGACCTTGCACTTCTCCCAGCAGGCATATAAAGGAATCCACCGATACAAGCCATCAAGAAAGATATGACAATGCAGCAAAACGCATCAACAGAACCTAACTGGAAATCAAATCCCTTAGGGAAAACACCAGCACTGATTATGATCCCAAACACAAACCCTAAAACTCCAAAAATCAAACTCAACTTCTTCTCAGATGTCTTAGAAGCAGATCTCTCAATCGAAATCTTCCCCAAAGCAACAAACACCTTACACAAAGCTATAAATCCCAGAACAAGGGGAAACATCAATCCATTACCTAAAACTCCATTACTCTCCTCTACACCGAAGTAGTAGTGAAGAAGAAAGCAAGAAACAGCTAAGAAAGATACAAAGAAAAGAGAATTGTACTCTTTGAAATACATTCGAGATCTGAGATGGTCTTCATCGAGCTTAATTCGAAAGATCTGAGCATTGCTTTCGTCGAATTCGGATTTATCTTTGGATCTATTTCTTCTTCTGACTTCGCCATTGGACTTTGAATCGTCGATGCTTGAGGGACGTCGAATCGCGGGTCTGAGTCCATTTCCGGCGTTGTTTTGGTTGAGATTTTCAGGTTGGATATAAGTACAGAGACCGTGGAGAAAGATGATTGGGATTCTGACAAATGAGAGGATTAAGGACAACAAGAGAGATGTTAGGATTTGAAGTGTTAGATTCCTGTAAGTTCCAAGAAGCTCGAGCATTGTTCTTTGTGGAAGATATAAAAAGTAGACAATAACAGAGTTTTGACTTTTTTAACAAAAAAAAAAAAACAAAGAACAGTCTGATTTGGTTTCGAACCTTGCTTCATCTTGGTAAAGAAAAGGCCCAATGGCTTTTAAAGGATTAAAAATTGGGGACCTTTTGAGAGATAAGATCTCAGTTATACAATACAGAGATACAAAGAAAATCAACAAAAGACAAAGACCTTGGTGATAAATTATGTAAGAACATGGAAGAACAGAGTGATTTTAAGCAATTGCACTAAACTGCTATATAAAGACAATAACATCATTTCAGAATTTGGATCGGTTTCTTTCTTTTTTCAGAAGGATTCAAAGTAGGTTAAACCCACAATAGTTAAGATAGAGACCTCTGTAAAGCCTGGACCAGAGTATACATTTTGATTTAACAGAGAGGTTTGTATGAAGATTACTTCCCTGATACCGGTGTGTCTACATCTAACTCTTTTTTGCCTTTGACTTTTGTACCATCAACTTCTTCCTCTTCTTCTTCGTAGAATGACCCTGAAGATCTCAGTTCTTTCACCTTGTGAAACTCATCGTAATGTGCTGTTCGGTGTGCGTTGAAACGTGCGTTTTTCCCACTATCCGAACCTGTAATTTGGGTGTGCGTTGAAACGTGCGTTTTTCCCACTATCCGAACCTGTAATTTGTACAAAAAGAGAAGATACATATGGAGATGAACTGACGAAAGAACCTAGAACATGAGAGTACATATGTTATTTTATTAAGGAGGACCTTCTTCATCTTGATCCATTGGATCAGCTTCTTCTTCGTCAGAGGAGGTCCACCCACCACCACCAGAACCCTGGCTAGAATTTCTACTGGAAGAAGCTGCTGCATCATTAAGAACGTTCCTCAGTTCTTCAGCACGTTGCATATCGTCAACACATTCATCGAATGTTCTTCCTCTAGGAGACAGAGAACCTGACACAAACAAGCAAGAAACAACAAAAGAAAAGATATGTTTAAACTATTTTTTCACGGATCAGGACCAATTCCTACATCTAGAATGACATATATTCAAATCAACCATTCAATAGCGAGGTACAAGGTTTCCCCGTAAAGATGAATACAACCATAATTTTCACTTACACTTTGCTGTTTCTTATATACATTCTATATATTTACTCCTAACCATATACATGTATGCCCCAATGTGTATCCTGAGTTGTGTGCATATACAAATAGAAACCAAACAAAAGAGATAATAGACAAACCATCATCATCAATCATTGGGTGGTATGGTGTCCGGTGTGTCTACATCTAACTCTTTTTTGCCTTTGACTTTTGCACCATCATCTTCTTCCTCTTCTTCTTCGTAGAATGACCCTGAGGATCTCAGTTCTTTCACCTTGTGAAACTCATCGTAATGTGCTGTTCGGTGTGCATTGAAACGTGCATTTTTCCCACTATCCGAACCTGTAATTTGTACAAAAAGATAAGATATATATGGAGATGAACTAACGAAAGAACCTAGAACATGAGAATACATATGTTTTTTTTTTTATTATGGAGGACCTTCTTCATCTTGATCCATTGGATCTGCTTCTTCTTCGTCAGAGGAGGTCCACCCACCACCACCAGAACCCTGGCTAGAATTTCTACTGGAAGAAGCTGCTGCATCATTAAGAACGTTCCTCAGTTCTTCAGCACGTTGCATATCGTCAACACATTCATCGAATGTTCTTCCTCTAGGAGACAGAGAACCTGACACAAATAATCAAGAAACAACAAAAGAAAAGATATGTTTAAACTATTTTTTCACGGATCAGGACCAATTCAAGCTAATCCTACATCTAGAATGACATATATTCAAATCAACCATTCAATAGCGAGGTACAAGGTTTCCCCATAAAGATGAATACAACCTTAATTTTCACTTACGCTTTGCTGTTTCTTACATACGTTCAATACTTTTATATATGCAAATTATTCCTAACCATATACATGTATGCCCTAACGTGTATCATGAGTTGTGTGCATATACAAATTTAAACCAAACAAAAGAGATAATAGACAAACCATCATCATCAATCATTGGGTGGTATGGTGTCTTTGGTTCAGTTATCTTCTGCCTAACAGGTTTGTTCGATTCAATCTCAACTATATTAGCTTCATCCCATTGAACACGCCCCCTGCCATAAAACAAACATCCTTAATGATGAACAAAAGAGACTAAACCAATGAGAAACTAGACACAAAAGAGACTAAACCAATGAGAAACTAGACTAGATTATATAAAGATAATCTCTCATTACAAAGACGAGTCAATATCTAACCCTTTTAACTAAAGACAAGTACCAATTCTGATGGAACATGGAAATCCATGAACATTAACACAACAAGCCATCCCTCTTTCATTTCCTTTTTAATGGGGATAATGAACAAAGATTTGTTCTAGGCTTCGTTCATGAAAAGACCGCCATAGAAGTCTTAGAACTTCAAGCTAATCCAGCTAAAACATTCCAATCTCCTAAGCTTTCTAAGAATTGTACACAATGGTACATGTGCCTACCTCTGGCAGGATCATTTCGCTAAAGCAAACAACTCCTAACTTATCAAATTCGCTGAGTTGTGGTTTTAATCAAAAAGGGTTCAACTCAAAGAAACAATTGATACTAAAAGCTTTCCTCAATCGTTAACCGGATTAATAACATATGACAAAGACAATGTAAGAAACCCTAGCCTACGTTTGGTCCTACAGAGACCGAATCTTGTGAAACTCATCACAAAATTAAAACTTACATGAAACCATCAAAAACAAGAAAAGTTCGTTACCTCTTTGGTTCGGACATCTTCAAAATCTCCAAGTAAGTGGTGTGTCTCGATCGCAAAGTTTTAAAGACCTGTTTGTGTTCTTAATTTTGATAGATCGGCGGTCAATGAAGAGATGTAAACAAAGCCGTCTATTTAATTGACTTTTTACTATCATAGCATCCACTGTTCGCCACGTGGATTACTTCTATTCCTTGCTCTCTCAGGTGAAAGCTATTTCTAACTTATTATATGAGCCCAACCAAGCCCATCTATATCTTTTTTTTTTTGTGCGGCAGCCCATATATCTTAGTGACTCAATTAACACTACAAAACATTGTGCAGTAGCCGAAAATGAATACAAAAGAAAACCCTAAATATTAAAAAGAGATGGGATGTCTAAATTGCAAGGTTCATTTTTCAAAAATATGTTAAATTGTTAATTTATACACGTATCTTACATAAGAGTTAAAAAAAAAATTAACATATAATTTGTCAAAAGTTTTACTAAGTGATCATATATAGTAAAATCTGTCTAAACTAGAATTGACTTGCTATAAGTCCTGGCATAGAGATGTTTGAACCACAGTTATAGCGATATAAATCTATAGCATCCGCATTATGAAAGTTTTGATGCCGACAAATTTTATTCAAATCTTTATATTGTTTTGTTTTAGGGGTATTTCAGCAACTTTAAAAATTGTATAAATTTTGCATTAATAAAGTTGTTTGACATTTTTGGCATAAAGCTTAACAACTAAGTGGCCCATTGAAAACATGTCTTCTAGTGAACCAAATTTCTTCATAATATATGTATTTAATTTCTCAATTTTTTAAAATGTCATTCCGAATTTTATTTGTTGTTTTTAATAAGATTTGGATGAATTTGTTTTCTTCTTTAACCAACAATGTTACTATTGAATATGTTTTGTACCTAATCTATCAAATGATAGAGAGGAGGGTCATATAAAACTTGTTGAAAAAACAATCCAAAATATTAAGAGTTGAGATGTCTAAATTAACATTTAAACAAAAATAAATTAAGAGGTCTTCTAGTGAACCAAATTTCTTCATAATATATGTATTTAATTTCTCAATTTTTTAAAATGTCATTCCGAATTTTATTTGTTGTTTTTAATAAGATTTGGATGAATTTGTTTTCTTCTTTAACCAACAATGTTACTATTGAATATGTTTTGTACCTAATCTATCAAATGATAGAGAGGAGGGTCATATAAAACTTGTTGAAAAAACAATCCAAAATATTAAGAGTTGAGATGTCTAAATTAACATTTAAACAAAAATAAATTAAGAGACAAAGAAAATGATAGCATTTAAGAGAGGGACAGTGTTTGTTGCACATGTTTTCATGTGCTTCCAATACTTTCGCCATTTTTTTATCCTTCTGATCCAGCTTCTAATTTTGTTGCACATGTTTTCATGTGCTTCCAATACTTTCGCCATTTTTTTATCCTTCTGATCCAGCTTCTAATCATTTTTTTAATCGCCAATAAACTTCTTTAAAAAAATTATCTTGATTATTAGAAAATCAAAATCATTAATTCCGATGGGTTGGTTCGAATAAAGAATTCAAACTTATTTTAACATGTAACCTATTAACTAATAACTCCAACGATCTCGTGAAAACTAGTGATCGATTCACTGATTCTGAATTGTAGTTTACATAAAAGTAAAGAAGCCTATCAAATATGTTATTAACTACAGATGAATTAAAACTTATTTAATCATTAAATTATATGTGCATATTTCAAATTAGTATAAAATTAAAAATTAGTGAAAAAAATGAAGAGAAATGTTAAAATCATCAAAATCAATAATGTTAAACTGCCACAAGAAAATACATGAGAGCTTATGATCCATATATGTGTATATAAAATTCTGATAATAAATGTGTATTCATTAATAGAACTCACACAAAAGATACACATATTCTAGAGTGTATACAGCTGTATATACATAATAAATATAATGGCATGATGGATCATGACCAGGAATCCAGGATGTGTCATGCTGATAAAAACCTCATAAAGATACTTTATATTTTACAAGTTTTAACTACACCTTTAAGACTTTTTTGAAGTCACAGAAGCAATAAAAAGGGAGGTTGGGGTGTCTATTAAATTATTAAGACCCATTATGAAATAATCACCCATTTATATGCCTTACTGCATTTAAAAGAAAAGTACTTTTCAATTTAATAATAAACTAAATAAAAGTTAATTTCATACTCAATCAACTCATTAAAGCAGTAAGAAAAAAACAAGCTTTAGATGGAATCTATTAATAACTCACTAATTAAGTTTTAATATTAAAGAAGTCGTACGAATCAACCTTTACATACTACAAGGAAAGTGATCACCAGTCTGTAAATCAGATTTTGTGTTTTGTTTTTGTTGGCCTCCCTATATTCTTTGGACACTGATACAAATCAGAGAATCCGAATTTAGGATTCAAGAAGGTTTTGGTTTCGTTCGAGAAAACAATGTTTAAGTCATGGAGGAACGACAAGAACAAGATCAGGAACGACAAGAACAAGATCAAAGCTGTGTTCAAGCTTCAGTTTCAAGCTACTCAGGTTTTGTGTTTTGTTTCTTAGATCTTGAAACTCATTTATCTAGATTTTAAGGAAATGCAGATAATGTGTTCGATAATACTCCTAGATCTGTCATTACAAGTTTCAAGAATGTGAAATTTGAGGATTTGCAATGAAGAAAAAAAGTTACCCTTTTTTGAATTTCAGGTGCCGAAGCTGAAGAAGAGTGCTTTGATGATCTCATTGGTGCCTGATGATGTTGGGAAGCCAACATTTAAGTTGGAGAAATCTGAGGTTAAAGAAGGGATCTGTACATGGGAGAATCCAATTTATGTGTCAGTGAAGCTAATTAAAGAACCAAAAAGTGGGATTGTTCGTGAGAAGATTTACCATTTTGTTGTTGCAACAGTAAGTGAAATCAACAATCTATCTCACCGACCAAAAAAAAGAACAGTCGGTGAGTTATTCTGAAATTAAAAGCTGAAAATTTTCCAAATTTTTTTTTCAGGGTTCTTCGAAATCAGGTTTTCTAGGAGAAGCTTCCATTGATTTTGCAGATTTTCTGACAGAACCAGATCCATTAACTGTCTCCTTACCTCTAGATCAAAGCTGTGTTCAAGCTTCAGTTTCAAGCTACTCAGGTTTTGTGTTTTGTTTCTTAGATCTTGAAACTCATTTATCTAGATTTTAAGGAAATGCAGATAATGTGTTCGATAATACTCCTAGATCTGTCATTACAAGTTTCAAGAATGTGAAATTTGAGGATTTGCAATGAAGAAAAAAAGTTACCCTTTTTTGAATTTCAGGTGCCGAAGCTGAAGAAGAGTGCTTTGATGATCTCATTGGTGCCTGATGATGTTGGGAAGCCAACATTTAAGTTGGAGAAATCTGAGGTTAAAGAAGGGATCTGTACATGGGAGAATCCAATTTATGTGTCAGTGAAGCTAATTAAAGAACCAAAAAGTGGGATTGTTCGTGAGAAGATTTACCATTTTGTTGTTGCAACAGTAAGTGAAATCAACAATCTATCTCACCGACCAAAAAAAAGAACAGTCGGTGAGTTATTCTGAAATTAAAAGCTGAAAATTTTCCAAATTTTTTTTTCAGGGTTCTTCGAAATCAGGTTTTCTAGGAGAAGCTTCCATTGATTTTGCAGATTTTCTGACAGAACCAGATCCATTAACTGTCTCCTTACCTCTCAAATTTGCCAACTCTGGTGCTGTCTTAAATGTACTCCTCCCATCTCTGGCTCTTTTCTTCTCCTTTTAAAACCTGAGTTATACCAGTCATATTGTCAAGATCTTTCATTAGTGCAAAATGTATATAAACTGGTTGACTGTTTGTGCAGGTGACAATTCATAAAATACAAGGAGCCAGTGATTTAAAGTAAATAGTTTCTTCTATCTACTGTTGTTAAGTAAATAGTTTCTTCTATCTACTGTTGTTGTTTCCTGCATTTTCCATAAGAGATTTTTGACATCAAGTTTTATAGATTTATTGAGGAAAATAAGGATCAGACACTTACCAAGGAAGATAGCTTCAAAAGTAGCAACGATGAGTTAGAAGGTTATAGCCAAGATGTAAGCTTCTTGATTCAGAGAGTTGATTAAACTGTCGTTGTCTGTTGAGAAAGTCTGTGATAGTTATCAATCTTTTTTGTACTTTTGACTGTGTTGCAGGAAAGGAGCTTAAATGCTAACACGGCTAAGAATGTGGGTCTAGGAGGTTCCTTTGATTCCATTGGTGAACCGGGATGGATAGATGGGCAACAGTAAGTGAAATGAAACCATCTCTGTTTTGAGTTAATCTGAAATTAAAAGGCTCAAAATTTTCCAAAATTTATTTCAGGGTTCTTCTAAAACTGGTTTTCTAGGAGATGATTCCATTGATTTTGTAGATTTTCTGGCAGAACCAGATCCATTAACTGTCTCCCTATCTCTCAAATTTACCAACTCTGGTGCTGTCTTAAACGTATTCCTCTCTCTGACTCTTCTCTTCTCCTTTTGAAACCTGAATTATCATATTGTCAAGATGTTTCATTACTGCAAAATGTATGAGAAGTTATATAAACTATTTGGTTGTTGGTGCAGCTGACAATTCATAAAATACAAGGATCCAGTGATTTAAAGTAAATAGTTTCTTCTGTCTTTTTATGCGAATGCACACTTACCTCAGCGACATAACTCGGTTCCTGAACACGGCTAAGAATGTGGGTCTAGGAGGTTCCTTTGATTCCATTGGTGAACCGGGATGGATAGATGATGCGAATGCACGCTTACCTCAGCGACATAACTCGGTTCCTGCAGCAAGAAACGGGATGCGAATGCACGCTTACCTCAGCGACATAACTCGGTTCCTGCAGCAAGAAACGGGCATCGAAGGTCAAACACAGACTGGTCAGCTAGTTCAACATCAGATGAAAGTTATGCCGAGTCAAGAAACAGTCCCGAAAACAATTTCCAGAGAGGAATCTCTACTGAATCAAGTGACCCTATTGAAAGGCTCAAGATGGAATTGGAAGCTATGAGGAGGCAATCAGAGTTATTCGAGCTAGAAAAACAGTCTTTAAGGAAACAGGCGATAAAGGAAAGCAAACGGATACAAGAACTGTCTAGGGAAGTTAGTAGTCTCAAAGGTGAAAGAGATGAAGCTATGGAAGAGTCTGAAAAGCTCAGGTTGCAGATTAGTAGAGATGAGGCTGCTGCTGAAAGTAGATTGAAAAGCCTCAGCGAAGATTCTAGCAATATGATTGAGGAGATAAGGGATGAGCTGAGTTGTGAGAAGGATTTGACCCTCAGCGAAGATTCTAGCAATATGATTGAGGAGATAAGGGATGAGCTGAGTTGTGAGAAGGATTTGACGAGTAACCTTAAGCTGCAATTGCAGAGGACACAAGAGTCAAACTCTAATTTGATTATTGCTGTGAGGGATCTCAATGAGATGTTGGAAGAAAAAAAGGAGGCTAAGAAGCTTCAAGAGGATGAGGAAATGGATTCTAGAAACAAAGAGATAGATACATTAAAGCAACAAATCGAAGATTTAGATCGGGAGTTAGACTCTTACAAGAAAAAGAATTACAAATCGAAGATTTAGATCGGGAGTTAGACTCTTACAAGAAAAAGAATGAAGAACAAGAGATTCTTTTGGATGAGCTTACTCGGGAATACGAGTCCTTGAAGGAGGAAAATTACAAAAATGTATCTCCTAAACTAGAGCAACAAGAAAGCTCAAAAGAGGAAGACAAATTCTCTGATTCCAAAGATATTATAGAAGAATTGGAATCTCGGATAGAGATATTCGAAGACAAACTGAAGCAGCAATCTCTGGAGTACACAGAATGCTTGATTACAGTTAATGAACTTGAGATGCAGAGGTAGAAGGAGAAAGACAGCAACTTGTGATGGCTGTCAGAAACCTAAAGAATGGTAAGAGAGAGAAAGACAGCAACTTGTGATGGCTGTCAGAAACCTAAAGAATGGTAAGAGAATTTAGAAAATTCCTGCGAGTAAGATTGTTGTAACATCATAATAGAAAATACTATATAACTTGTGTTGTTAATAGAATTTATCTTTTTCATAAATATTGTTTCAAACTTGTCAAGAAATCAGTACTTTTTTTTTTCTCTGATAAGCATTTCAGCATTTAAGACTATTGAGAGCTTTTAATAAGTCAATGTGCCTTAAGTCTCTCAGACAGTCATGCATTCAGCAGAAACATCCTGAAACTGTTGAAATAACATGAGATCTTGCCTGTAAGAACACCATTATCTCAAACCTATATTTCCATCTCAAAGAGATTCCATAACTATGTGGATCAGTTAATAATGATCTTCAAGAAATTGAAAAACTAGGCTTACATAAAGATATTGAGTTCGCTTATTTCCCAATCTCTGAATTTCTAGTGTCGAGCAAGTTCGTTTTTCCAATCACTGGAAATTTATGTCCTCTATTCTGGAAATTGGCGCTTTTACAGAAAGCATCATCGCCAGTGAATTGATTTTAATAAAATTAAAACCGTTTCAGAGACCGAAGTAATGCAAATGAGTACGCTCTGTCATATTCTTTTCCAAAACAGCACGCCGTCTTTAAATTTGAAATGAAAATGATCTGCGTCTTATTATAATTAAACGACACACAGTGCATATGTAAAACAATAAACTACATGATGAGCCAATAAAACGTGGACCGACTCTTAATTATTGAATTTTTATTGTAAGCTTCTCTAAAGATTGGATAAAAGATCAGGCCATATAGCCACGTAGAGTGTTAACGTCTGAGACGTGGCAGAACCAAACCGACGTATCGTACGTGTCGGAATCCTAAAAGAGGTAAAGAGACACAAGACTAGGAGAGGTGGTTCAATTCAAATGTCATTTTCTATCTCCTTCTCTCTATAAACATTCTGCCTTGTTCTGTTTTGCTCAGAGACACCGAAAGAAGAAACAACACGAGGACAGAGTTTGATTGATTTCCTTGAAAAAAGAGAAACAAATCTTTTGGAAAATGGAGTCGCAGATGAGACGTCCTTACGGTCATGAAGAAGCAGAGGATCCAATCAGAATTCACTACGATCCAGGTATATTTTTTTATGCAAGTAGATTCTAATTCTAGAAACATACTCTTTAATTCGGCATATCTATTTGTGATTGGGATACAGAGGAAGAAGAGCATCATCAGAAAGGAGCGTCTAAAGTTATGAAGAAAGTAAAAGAAAAAGCTAAGAAGATCAAGAACAGTCTTACTAAACATGGCAATGGTCATGATCATGATGATGTTGAAGAAGATGATGAGTATGACGAACAAGAACCAGAAGTTCACGGCGCACCAGGTTCATAATCTCTTTGTCTTCTTCTTCGATCTTCAGTTATGTTTTATGTGTATTAACGTTTCTCCATTTTTTTTTTTTTTTGCCATATAGCCACGTAGAGTGTTAACGTCTGAGACGTGGCAGAACCAAACCGACGTATCGTACGTGTCGGAATCCTAAAAGAGGTAAAGAGACACAAGACTAGGAGAGGTGGTTCAATTCAAATGTCATTTTCTATCTCCTTCTCTCTATAAACATTCTGCCTTGTTCTGTTTTGCTCAGAGACACCGAAAGAAGAAACAACACGAGGACAGAGTTTGATTGATTTCCTTGAAAAAAGAGAAACAAATCTTTTGGAAAATGGAGTCGCAGATGAGACGTCCTTACGGTCATGAAGAAGCAGAGGATCCAATCAGAATTCACTACGATCCAGGTATATTTTTTTATGCAAGTAGATTCTAATTCTAGAAACATACTCTTTAATTCGGCATATCTATTTGTGATTGGGATACAGAGGAAGAAGAGCATCATCAGAAAGGAGCGTCTAAAGTTATGAAGAAAGTAAAAGAAAAAGCTAAGAAGATCAAGAACAGTCTTACTAAACATGGCAATGGTCATGATCATGATGATGTTGAAGAAGATGATGAGTATGACGAACAAGAACCAGAAGTTCACGGCGCACCAGGTTCATAATCTCTTTGTCTTCTTCTTCGATCTTCAGTTATGTTTTATGTGTATTAACGTTTCTCCATTTTTTTTTTTTTTTATTCACAGTTTATGAATCATCTGCCGTGAGAGGCGGTGTAACGGGTAAACCTGAGTCTCTATTCACAGTTTATGAATCATCTGCCGTGAGAGGCGGTGTAACGGGTAAACCTGAGTCTCTGAGTTATGCCGGAGATACTAATATCCCGACACCGGAGGAGATTGTTCCTCCAGGGACAAAGGTTTTTCCTGTCGTGTCTTCCGATTACACGGAACCCATTGAACCTGTACCATCACAAGACACGTATTACGGACATGAGGCACTGTCTGATCCTGTAAGAAGAACAGATATATCGGACAGGGAAGAGAGTAGAGAGGCTTGTCTGATCCTGTAAGAAGAACAGATATATCGGACAGGGAAGAGAGTAGAGAGGCTCATCACGAGGGATTGAACACACCTGTATCTCTGCTTTCTGCAACAGAGGATGTGACTAGGACGTTTGCTCCTGGTGAAGATGATAGATATCTTGGTGGTCAACGGAAAGTCAACATCGAAACTCCTAAACGATTGGAGGAAGATCCGGCTGCTCCTGGAGGAGGGTCGAATTATCTTAGTGGTGTATCTAATTATCAGTCTAAAGTTACTGATCCCACTCAACAAGGTATGACCTTTAAGGATATATTTGCTTAGGGATTTTACTTTACGATTATGCAGTAACCCTAGTTTGTCATGTGTTCAAACCAGGAAGTGGAGAAGCTGGAATACCAGAGATTGCCGAATCTCTTGGTAGGATGAAAGTGACAGATGAATCTCCTGGTAAAAAATCAGGACAAGGATTGGAAAGAGATTCACCGCCTAGAAGTGATGTTGTGAAAGTAGGGACTGGATTGGGAAGAAACCTTCCTACGGGAACTCATGATCAGTTTTCGCCGGAGCTTTCTCTCCCTAAGGAGATAGGTGACTCTGGGGAGAGCAGAGATGAGGCGACTAAAGAAAAAAAGCCGAGTACTTATACAGATCAGTTTGTTTCAGCTACTTCGGCCATAACAAACAGTGCTATAGCAGCCAAGAATGCCGTAGCCTCAAAGCTAGGTTATTCCGGAGAAAGCGGCAGCAAGAAACAGGAGAGCTCTTCCGTAGTAGAAGAAGAAACTCCGAGATCTGCCACGGGTTACGGGCAGAAAGTGGCTGGAACTGTAGCTGAGAAGTTGGCACCAGTCTATGAAAAGGTTAAAGAAACAGGATCTACCGTAAAGAAGAAGTTACCTTTCTCCGGAGGTGTTATTGGAGTGATGGAAGAGAAGGAACCAGGGGAAGAGAAAAGTGTGTCGTCGTCGTCGGCTAGAGATTATCTGTCGGAGAAGATGAGACCTGGAGAAGAAGACAAAGCTTTATCTGAAATGATAGCTGAGAAACTTCATTTAGGAGGAGGAGAGAAGAAGACAACTAAGACTAAGGAGGTAGAAGTGACGGTGGAGAAGATACCTACTGAGCAGATGGTAGAGGAGAAAGGAAACACTGAGGTGGTTACAGGGGAACAAGGTAACGGCGGAGGAGGAATGGTGGGGAAAGTTAAAGGGACGATCAGTTCTTGGCTCGGTGGTACGAAAGAGGGGGTGAAGCCAAAGTCACCACATTCCGTTGAAGAGTCTCCACAATCACTTGGCACCACGGTTGGGACTAAAGGGTTTCCGGATTCTGGTGACAAGTGAAAGGAGAGACTGACGGTTCTAAGTGGAGTTCAAGATTCGAACATCTTGGGTTTTACTTTTGAATCTTTTATGCATACTTTTATTTTGATGCTTCTATATCTTTGAATGTTTGTTTATGTATGTTTTTGTTTCATGCTTCGTTGATTTTGATGTATTTTGACCTTTTGTGTAAAAAAGTTGATAAAATGTTGGGGTTATTTTTCAAATTACCTTTTTTTTTTTTTTGGTTTATGAAAAATATCACTCTTGAGTTTTCGAGGCGTTTGATCGCATAAAATTAAAAAAAAAGATCATTTTATCTTTTTGGGTCAACGATAACTCTGGAATCATGTTTAGTCAGGAGGGTTTTAGGTAAATTCGTCATTTTGGTATATGGTAGGTTTACCACTAATGTTATTTCTCATCATTTATTCTAAAATGTTTTTGGATTAGTACGAGCATTTCTATCTATAAAGTTCCTCACTTTGGTTTTTAAACAAAAAATAATAATATTATAATAAAATTTAACTATTAAATTAAAATATGTATTGAAAATGACAAAAAATAATAATATTATAATAAAATTTAACTATTAAATTAAAATATGTATTGAAAATGTTGATCTATTAATAGTACACCTGTATAAACAAGTTTCTTACAAGATTCTTAAAATAGGGTTCTCTATCATTGGAGATGGCATTAGAGCATCTCTATCAATGAATCTAAAGGAATTTCTTACAAAAAAATAATAATAATAATAAAATCAAAAAGAAGAGAGAGAGTTAGTATATATATCTTAATTAAGCATTTTAAGATCTCCTCTCACATATGGTTTCTATAGGTGTCAGTTTCTAAATGGTTGGTTTGTTTAATCAATATTTTGATTGAATTAAATAATTAAATTCTATTAAAATATTACTTTTTAATGGTTTAGGGCAGGTCCAACGGGGTCTTCTAACAAGATTTCTTAAAAAAATTTAACAATAAAAAAATGAAAGAAGGGAGAGAGAAAGAGGAGACTTGAGAGATTCGGTCCCTATTTTAGTACTTTAAGAGATTTTTTAGGGCAGGTCCAACGGGGTCTTCTAACAAGATTTCTTAAAAAAATTTAACAATAAAAAAATGAAAGAAGGGAGAGAGAAAGAGGAGACTTGAGAGATTCGGTCCCTATTTTAGTACTTTAAGAGATTTGAGAGAGATCAGTTCTCCAGATGTAAGTCTGTCATTGGTTCAAATTTTTTAATAAATATTTGATTTAAATAATTAATTAAATTTTATTATAATAATCTTTTTTTGTTTGTATAATAATCTTTTTTTGTTTGTTTTAGGGACCCAAGTAGAGTATTGCTAATGGAGCTGCTCTTAGAACCTCTTAACTGATGGAGGTGTTCTTAGAGCGATGATCTTAGAGCATGTTCATCGGAGGATGTTAAGGAAGGTTTTTTTAAAAAAAAAAATAAAAAAATTAAAAAAGAGACACAAAGTAGAGAGTCGTATGCTAATAAAGGACTTTAACGTCCCACTACTGATACTATCTCGCCAGATGACATCTTATAAATGGATAAACTCTTTTAATAAATATATTGAATTAATTAATTATTTAAATTCTATTAAAATATTTTTTTATTTTATCATACTCTCTCACGGTTAGGACATCTCCAATGGGGGTTCTGATCATAGTTTCTCAATAATTTATAATAATAAAAAATGAAAA
>CM071721.1:6222209-6233679 GCA_036630335.1 Physaria fendleri | reverse complement strand
TGGGTTTTAAATGGGGAAGTCATAGTTCTGGTGTTAAAATGACTCCGAGAAAAACTTTCAGGTTTGTGTGACATTTTTCCCTATATGGAACATATATTTGTAGAGTCTTTGGTTACAATTGCCTAATACGAAAAGAAACATATCAAAAGAGTATGAAATAATAATGAATATATATGAGAAGAATTTTAGAAAAAACTGAAATGAGATATTCCATATCCTTTCTCAAGTTGGACCATAAATGTCGATGATGACCAGGATGTAGTTATATATCTTTAATTTCACTGTCCTTATGCATTGGTGAGTAAATCTGCGAGTTAGGATGTTGTAGAGACATGAGTGATTTCAATATAACTACATACTATCTCATCTCAGAGAAATGATAATCACCATCGATGTGTTACATTTGCTCATATAAAACGGGGTTGGAAGTAATCATTAGAGCATCATGGCTATCAGAATAAACAATCATAGGCTTGGAATGATCAACGACTAAATCCTTGAGTAACTATTTGAGCCAGAGGTTGTAGAGACATGAGTGATTTCAATATAACTACATACTATCTCATCTCAGAGAAATGATAATCACCATCGATGTGTTACATTTGCTCATATAAAACGGGGTTGGAAGTAATCATTAGAGCATCATGGCTATCAGAATAAACAATCATAGGCTTGGAATGATCAACGACTAAATCCTTGAGTAACTATTTGAGCCAGAGAAGTTCTTGAGTTAAATAAATCATGGGTCGATATTCTGCTTTCGCCGAAGAACGACGCATTGTTTGTTCCTTATCTGTCTTACAAGAGATAGTTGAATAACATATCTCGTCAGATAACATCGGGAAAACATACAAGAAGCCCGATCAAAATTGCAAACATATCTCGTCAGATAACATCGGGAAAACATACAAGAAGCCCGATCAAAATTGCACCAACTACTGGGTCCAAGTATTGTTATCCTGCAAAGCGGTAATCTCATTCTTCATAGAATGACACCAATTATCATCTTTTACCGCTTCAGAAAAAGATGACGATGCAGATTGAGAAAAAATCGCTGTAAAGAATGCCTGATAAGATGGCGAAAACCTGTGACAATTAAGATAATCGCAACATGATATATTAAATTAGCAGATGGCGATGCAGTAAAGGAAGAAGTACCGACAACATAATCTCGAAGAAGAACATATGGTGTCTTTTTGTTGCAACCACCTCCAAGAGCCTTAGAATCCAAATAATTATCAGACAAGACATGTTAATAAATCTCGCCAAAAGTAGGGAGATTGGTAGAATATGAAATTACAGGAAGGGGATGCTCCGAAGGAACAACAAGAGTAATTTTTTCATCATAAATGATGTTCTAGGAAGGCAAGCTTTCCAGAGTAGAGCTGCTTGATGGCAAATTCAGAGTTTCTGCGAATGGAAAAGTCGCATCGCAGAAAACTACATCTCGGGAAACAAAAAATATTTCATCTTTAAGATCATACAAAAGCCAACCATTTTTCCCAGATAGGTAACCCAAGAAAAAAATATTTTCTATAACGAGTGGCAAACTTATCTCTACCATAATTCTGATTATGCGCATAGCAGAGATATCCAAAAACTCGAAGGTGAGAAAACATCGGAGGTTTACGATGAAGAATCTTGTATGGTGTCCGACTATCAAGTATCGAAGACGGTATTTGATTGATCAGATATGTTGTTGTTTTGATACATTATCCCAAAATCGAATAGGAAGATGAGCACCAAAGAGGAAAGCTCGAGCAACATTCAGAATATGACGATGTTTATTTTCAACAATCCCAACTGAGGAGGTGTACCAACACAAGAAATGTCATGAACAATACCCATATGAAGAAAGCCATTATTAAGACAAATAAACTTTGTCCCATTGTTGCTTCAAACCACTTTGATAATTTACCAAATTGATGTTTAGTTATAGATCCAAAATCGAATAGGAAGATGAGCACCAAAGAGGAAAGCTCGAGCAACATTCAGAATATGACGATGTTTATTTTCAACAATCCCAACTGAGGAGGTGTACCAACACAAGAAATGTCATGAACAATACCCATATGAAGAAAGCCATTATTAAGACAAATAAACTTTGTCCCATTGTTGCTTCAAACCACTTTGATAATTTACCAAATTGATGTTTAGTTATAGATTGAAAACCTCGTAAATGAGCAGATATTTCGCGCTTTTCTGTCATCAAAATAAACAAGTTCCATGAGAGAAATCATCTAGAATAGTAAGAAAATATCTAACCTCCAGAGGAAACAAAAGTTGGATATGGTCCCCAAACATCACAGTGAATAAGCTGAAAAAATTCACCCGTAAACAAACTTCACATACAAAATCTGAGATCTTGTCATCACTACCCATATCAGAAATATAAGAAATAACCTGAGAAGATGGATGACCAAGACGTTGATCCCACAAATCAGATGAAATCTTTACATAAAATCCACCAGCAACAGTTGTATCCACTTCTTTAAAATAATACAAACCATCATGTTCTTCACATGCTCCAGTAAGCAAATCAATGATTCTGAGGAATCATCTAAGAGATTGAAACCAACTGGTAAATCAAATCTTCCACAAATAGAACATCCGGCAATGTCAAATGATTACCAAACACCAATGTTCCTTGTTTCTCTTCCACAAATAGAACATCCGGCAATGTCAAATGATTACCAAACACCAATGTTCCTTGTTTCGTAGCAATGGTATGTCGTCGATTAGGAAAATCTATCATACAAGAAACAATGTCACATACATTTTTCAGAACTCCCAAACAAATTGTCATATGGTGAATAGATCCAGTATCTAAAATCCAAGGTAACAAAAATTATTATCAGCATAAGTCCTGGAAACACCATTTTATGGTATGAAAATATGACGAAGACTTTTCCATTGCTTTTTGGTAAAAACACCTAAATCAGCAAAATATGTCGTTCGAACAACCAACTTAGAATTAATTTTAGGAAACATGAGCATCCAAGCTAAAATCAATTGGTAATGAGTAGAATAGCTCATATTCTTTATATACTAAAGATAAATTTTCCAAACTTCGGTGGAGGAGAATCAGTTGCGGGCTTTCAAACATATATTGAACATGTATGAAGAGCTCTCGGGTCAGCGAGTGAACAAAACGAAGTCAAACATAGTCAGCGAGTGAACAAAACGAAGTCAAACATACTATACGTTCCGAAAGTCTCGTAGGAAAACAAGGAAAAAGTGAGACAAATCATGGGGATCTCTCAAGAAGGAGGAAGAGAGATTTATTTGGGAATGCCAGAAACCTTTCTAGGGTCTAAGACAGAGACATTACAATTTGTTGAAGAGAAAGTTCTAGCACGCATTGGCTCTTGGAAAAATCGATATCTCTCGCAAGGAGGTAAGGAAGTTCTAATCAAAGCAGTGGATCAAGCTATCCCTATCTATGTTATGTCATGTTATCTTCTTCCTAAAGGCCTTATAGCACGTATCACTTCAGCCATGGCAAGGTTTTGGTGGCATAATAAGGATACGGGACGAGGTATTTATTGGAAAACATGGGGAATTCTACCGAAGTGTAAAGATCAAGGAGGACTCGGGTTCAGACATCTTGATTGTTTTAACTTAGCCCTTCTTAGCAAGCAACTATGGCGCCTTTGTCTTCATCCTCACTCATTGCTAGCACGATCTTTACAAGCTCAATACGTCTTCATCCTCACTCATTGCTAGCACGATCTTTACAAGCTCAATACTTCCCACATGAAGCCTCTATTATACATGCTCAGATTGGACTAGACCATCTTATGGTTGGAAAAGTATAATGGAAGGGAAGAAGCTTCTCACTTTGGGACTCAAAAAGGAGTTTGGGAACGGGTCCAACATTGATATATGGCGTGATCCCTGGTTGATGGATGCTCAGCCGCGGCCAGCTCGAGCTCTCAGCCATCTCCGACCATCGTTGAACCAGCTTAAGAATGATCATAGTGATGAATGGAATATCTCTCAGCTGCAACGATATTTTGATCCTCAAGAGTGTACACGTATATTACAGGTTAAGCCAGGAGGGGTTGAGTCAAAAAGTAGCTTCTCATGGATTTTTAATAATTCGGGATTATAATCGGTCAAGTCAGGCTATTGGTTATGGAATTCATCTTCTCTTAACCATAGTAGGGCCTCCGAGCAAGCACCAAATTTTTCGCAATATACAAGGCGATTTGGGAACTTGATGTGAGTGATAAGATAAAACACTTTCTTTGGAGGTGCTTATCTTCTTCACTTCCAGTTAACCTTGCACTACTTCATAGAAGAGTGAGAGATGATGCTAGCTGCTCACTATGTGGACATTCTACCGAGACAATTAACCATCTATTTTTTCATTGCGATTTGGTTAAGGAGGTATGGAAACTCTCGGTTTCTTCACATAATGAAAGCTTATACTCAAGTGACTCCTTTGCTACGAATTTGTGAGACTGTATACATTCTCCAAGCGATTCTCATGATCAAACAGCTCATACAATAGGACCATGGCTTCTTTGGAGAATTTGGAAAGCAAGGAACGAGTTTATTTTTCAAAGAGCTATGACGACTGCAGCACACATCTTATCACGAGCACAAGCAGACGCCTTTGAATGGGTTGACAACAATAAACGCCCTCCTTCTTCTCTTTGAATGGGTTGACAACAATAAACGCCCTCCTTCTTCTGGTCTAGCTCGTGAAGTTGCTCCACCAACACATTGAACAGCACCTCCCACTGATTTTCTTAAGTGTAATGTAGATGCGTCTTGGCAGACGTATGCGGGATAGCTTGGATTTTACGTGATCATTCAGGCAGAGTCCGTTTGTATGGTATGAAGAGCTTTCCCCGTCTTTTATCACCGTTAGAATCGGAAGCTACAGTTTTAGTTTGGGCATCTAACTGCATTTGGAATATGGGTTACGATAAGGTTATTTTTGAGACGGATTCATCTAACCTCATTAGTGCCTTACGTACTCCAGAGGCATGGCCGAGACTCTCCTCTTTTACGTCAGAGATTCAGGGTATCCTTTCTAGGAAACCATGGCAGTATCTATTTCAACATACAAAGCGTAAGAGGAACAGCGCTGCGGATATTTTGGCAAAACAAGCTCTTCATGCACCCATTTATTTTGGTTCTATTGATTGTTTTATTCATACTTGGTTCCAGCCTTCTCTGGATGTTTAACTCTATTGATTTTGGTTTTAATTGATGATTTCAATTGACAAACAAAACTTCGGATGTGGACAATTCTAATACACACTCCTCACGCACAATGATTCTAATACACACTCCTCACGCACAATGCTGGATATCTGTAGCCTGAAGTTCGTGGGACTGCAATCTACTGGTGGTCCAACATCGGATGAAATCCTTGACTCTGATACCATGTAAAAGAAAGAATTAGAAAGATGAAAATATTCGATCTTAACATGATATACACCGTTTATATACAAATTTAGCTTAGATTTAAAGAAGATCTTATAATATTTGACTAAACTAGATATTTTTATATATATATATATACAAGATATGGTATATTCTAATAATATTAATCAACATGCATGGAGTTTCAGATGCATGTAATGATTCTAATACACACTCCTCACGCACAATGCTGGATATCTGTAGCCTGAAGTTCGTGGGACTGCAATCTACTGGTGGTCCAACATCGGATGAAATCCTTGACTCTGATACCATGTAAAAGAAAGAATTAGAAAGATGAAAATATTCGATCTTAACATGATATACACCGTTTATATACAAATTTAGCTTAGATTTAAAGAAGATCTTATAATATTTGACTAAACTAGATATTTTTATATATATATATATACAAGATATGGTATATTCTAATAATATTAATCAACATGCATGGAGTTTCAGATGCATGTAATGTAAAAGTATGTATAGCTCTCTCCAATCATTTAAAATTGTGAGAAAATACGATGAACGAGTAACTTGACTTTACTTAGTGATGTTGTTCATCCATTTTTTTTTTTGGTTCTTTAAGATAAAAATCCCACTTGATTCCTATAAAGATGGTAAACTAAAATCAAACACAAACTTTTGATTATAAAATTCAGAAATATTGGTAGGCATTAGGAGTCCTATAACATCGTAAACGTTAATTCGTGGTTAAGTAATAGGTATTACACTTCTCTTTAGTAAATATATAATTTATGGTATTAACTCGTTTAAAAGTTGTACATGAACTAATTAGTTGTGTAAATATATCCTTTAAACGCAATCTTTTCTTAAGCAATACATTGATCTAATTAACATTTTAGTCTTTTTTTGGTATGTGCACAAAGCATCGTAGTGAATTATTAGTCTCTATGCATGATCATGTTATTTTATAAAAAAAACACCGTTATATACATGTTACTATGAGAGATCTGATCGATCTGTAAATAGAAACATTGAAAATTGGAAGGTGCAGTAGTGAATAAAAGCATTTTAGCAAGTGTGCAACATGTTCTTCTTCGACGATATGATGCTAAACTTTCTTTAAAAGAAAAAAAAAAAAGCATTTTAGCAAGTGTGCAACATGTTCTTCTTCGACGATATGATGCTAAACTTTCTTTAAAAGAAATAAAAATCAGAGTAAACAATAAATGAATATCTTTAAACCCATGGGGGTGGGAGAAGTTAGCTTTATTCCTGGGGCTAACCTGTCTTTAAGCAAAGAGTGCTTCGAACAGAGGGACAACTAAACTCCAAATATACATCCAACACATATCTCCAAATATGTGATCATAAAAATTCCATAAATTTTTAGAAACAAATTACAGTCAATAAATATATATATGATTCAAGCTTCTCTATATATATGGGAAAAATATCAAATAATCTCCAACTTTTTAAAAAACCTACTTTAAATCCCTAATTTTATTGACCTCAGTTTTAATCCTGAACTTTCGTTGATAGCATAAAAAATCTCAAACTTTTAAAAATTTTATTCATTTAAACCCGTAGCTAACTTGCTAAACATTTGTTTTTAAGTATTTTAACACGCGTTAATGAAACGCATCACTTTGATTAACGGAGACTTAGACGTACTGTTAACGGGATTAATTAGCAACGTTTAGCGAGTTAACGACTTATATTTGTGGCATTTAGGTTATTACCATAGATCCATAACCCAACGATTAATCGTCTAAATAAACAAAAAAATTTAAATTTTAAGAACTGCATCAATTATGTGTAAAAATATATTTTAATTATTTTTTGTATTAGATATGGAAAGGGTATAAACAATTATTTTGAATAATACAATATAATAGAGATTGAATATAGTTTTTAACTTTTATTAAAGTTGAGATTTAATTAATGTACAAGAAAAGTATAGTCAATTTTTAACTTTTATTAAAGTTGAGATTTAATTAATGTACAAGAAAAGTATAGTCAATGTCTCCAAAACGTTTCCCCATCTTGTCTTACATTACATTTTGTCTTTTGGATTTGTCTTACTAATAAAAATTAGGAACATGATTTTCAGCTTTAGATAGGTCTTTTATTTTATTTTTATGTTCCTTTTTAGACATCTTTTCACTGCATAGTTTAGATCATATTTCATTCACGTATAGGAAAATACTTAAATATCATAATACTAGTCAATTTCCAAAAACAAATTCATAAACTACCATTTTCTTAATTATGTTTTAAAACTACCATCGGAATATAAAAACCACGATACATTTGCTTGCAAATCAAATTAGGAATGTGGGTGGGATAGGTACTTGCAAAAAATATTTTGGCTTAGTTTGACGGATAATGAAGATAGATTTGACTTGTCGGAAACAAATATCCGCCAAAACAAGTAATTACCGAAAATTCCGAGGCTTACGAGTACTTGATTGTTATATTTATTTTGATGTTTTGTATATCCGAAAATTCCGAGGCTTACGAGTACTTGATTGTTATATTTATTTTGATGTTTTGTATATATAACAAATGTTTTTGTGGCTAATGTGTATTTTTTGTGAATAACGAATACTTTTTTTGGATAATAAATATATTTTACAAATAACAAGTATATATCGAGATATCATATAATATTTATATAGGTAATAATATTTTTTTACAAGTAATAAGTATTTTTTAAAAGTAATAGAAATGAGCAAGTAACGTGTAATTACCGGATAGCGAGATAAGTAACGAAATTTTTTGTTGGATTTGTACTTGTTATTTGTCTTACAAATAATGATGAAATCCGACGTGTCACTTTGCTTGAATTGGACGGATACTTGATTTTACGAGACATGTACGAGTCAAGTCTAATGAGAGGAGCATATATCAAATACTTGTGCAGTTGTGCCCATACCTAAATCAAATGTTTCTTTTACCAAGTTAATCCATGCATTAATAATATTAATAGAATGTTTGTTTTTCCATTTAATATTTCCACCCAAGTGGTTCATCTAAATACTCTATCCAAATGCACCACGAACGACGACACTTTATCTTTTGCAAAGTGAATCGTAAATGCAATCAAGTTGCAGATCGATTGGCCAAGTACGCTAAGGATTTACCTTTATATTCAGGTTCTATTGATATTACGGTCCCATTTTGACTTAGTCTTTTTTTTTTTAAGGTTTAGTACAATTTGGTTTTTGGGAAAAAAAAAAAAAAAAAAAAAAAAGGAAAAAAAAAAAAAAAAAAAAAATACTCTATCCAAATGATTTATCTCCATTAAATTAATAAACAAACATCAATTCTCATCTTCATATATAGATGAGCCATTTGAATGACAAAACAAACAGATCGTAAAATTATTTTATAATTTTCAGGGCATTGATAGTTTCTTGACAGTGTTGAACTCCGAGAGGATAAAAACCAGCGAGGAGAGTGGAGACTATTTATTTTCATAAAGTCATAAAATGTACAACTAAATTTACCTTTTGTAACACAGATCAATCTTGTTGTGAACGGTTGTATTGTGTACAATGTAGTAAATAGCGCTTCTGCAAAAGAATTTGAACGTCCACAGGATGTTATTATATTAGCTGTAAGTTTTGACAATTCCAAAATTTCTAAAATTTAGTATGGTTGGCAAATGGACGTGACAATAGTGATGATAGTAGTAAATGTATATCGCAACTTACGACAAACAAACGAGTATTAATGTATCGACGTGTAACATCCAAAACCTTAAACGCTCACACTTGTTTTCATAAGCTTGAGAATGACCGATCCACATTTTTATATGTTATTCATATGAAACGGATTAGACGTTACTCTATCTTTTTGATATGTGTAACGTTCATAAATTTCAACAGAATTTCTATAGAAAATTTTACGTAATCATCCATCAGTCATTTTATTTGTTAGTTTGCCAATAATTTTTATGTATCAGCATCATCATGCAGTATGTTGGATTGAAATATAAAGTTATAAAAATTTGATAAAGGGGAAAAGATGAGTTTCAAATCATGGGCTTTGTACTTTCTTTCTTTATGTCTCCCCCCTTTTCCTTTCAAGTATTAAAACTATGTTTGATTTGAACTGAAATCTTCTAAAGCATTTGATACTATATTTATATACACAGGTTGCTTTTAATCCTACAATTTCGAAAATTTGCATCTGTTTCTTAACTTCAGCACCAATCCAATTGTTATATATTTTTTAAATTCAAATCCAACAAGCTTTAATTCACTTGTATATTTAGATATGAAAATTAATAAAATTAAGTAGTGTATTAAAATAGGTATAAGAATAATAAAATGTGAAGTTAGAAAAGGTAAAAGCATCATCAGACATCAGGTGATTCTCCCTTCCAAAGAAGATCATTCCCCTATTCCTTTCCCTATTTCCCAGGTTTCCTTCTCTTCTTTTCCTTTAATTTCTTCATTTGATTTTTTTGTTTAAACTTAACAGTAAAGAAAACGTACTTACTAGTATTGTTTTCTTTTATTATGAAACACAATTTAGTTATCTAAAAAATATAAACAATGATCACTAAGTGAACATGTATTTTATGCACCCCAGATTTAAATTTTAGGATTCTTAGATATAAAATACACTCTTGAATGTGTACCTTTAAAGAAAGTTATTGAGAGGTGTTAGTTTGAGATTCATCACCTTCCTTAACCAAACCCAATAAAGTATTTTTAATTTTTCAAAATCACAACTCTTTTTGTCTCCTCTATAATCTGCAAGAACACAACACAAATTCCCCACCTCTCAAAGGGCCTTGCCCTAACAAAATGCCCGAATCATATTTAACATCACAACAATCAGTGATTAGCCTGGCCCGTATAAAGTTACCGAATCTATAACTTTAAACTAAACAAGTAACAACAATGTGTTCATCATAGTTTTTTAAACTTGTAAAACTTTTATAGATATGTTATCCAACATATAGAACAATTACAGACCCAAACTTCCTCAGTTCAAAGTGGTTGTCTCCTGAAACAAACCTCATTGTTGTCAAACAAAATCTGATTCACATGTCTGCTACGGACCAGAGATAAGCCTCTGCTTCCGTTGCTTTCTTCTCATTGCTCTTCTTTATCATTTGCTTCTCCGTTCCTGTATCAATACATCACAACAAACAAAGTTCAGACATATAACCTTTTAATAAAATGTGAATAATGAAAACATATGTATCAAAGTAACTTACCGTTACTACGGTCTACCCCATCCCAGTGTCTACCCGGTTTAATTCCATACCGGTTTGTAGCAGCTTCTAGTCCTCTCGTTAACCAACTATGTTTAGGCACTGTTTGTGGTATAACGAACCCAGATGCTCTCATCTTATCATCGTCACCTAGATCCACAAGAGTTGTCTCGTGTTGCTTTTTCTGCGATTTACAATTTCAGCAATACATTAGGATGCTGCTTTTATGACAAAGCAATCTTGGTTATTCATATTAGTACATTCAATACCTTGACCAAATGAGCCATTGGATCACCCCATCTAACTCTTTCCTTCATCATTTTCTCAAGCTCCGGATCATCCCTGAAACAAGAGAAATAAAAACAGTTTGAAATAAGCAACCAAGTAATAACAGCTCAACCTCGAGCTGAAGAAGAAGAATGAATATAGTACCTTGTCCGAGCAAATGGCTTCTCCTTCTCAAGCTCAAGTTCTTGTACTCTAGCTTCAGCTTCACGCTTCTGAGCTAAACCTTTGCCCCATTCCAGTTTTATCTCCTACAATATTAGGTAATGGCATTCGTAACTCTATTGGTCTCAGATTCAGATTACCATACATATCTTTGAGTGTCAATTGTTAAAGAGTTCATGAACAAACAGTACCTTTGGCTTCTCTATCACTTTTTTTTCCTTTGATTTAAGATATTCCTCCTTTGATATACGCTTCCCTGTAATATCAATAAGCATTTGGGAGTTAGGCATGAGACTTTGAATTCATGCTACAACTTATAGTGACTAAAGACCCTATCGTCCTCACCTGTGACCTTGTCACGGAACACTGCTTCTGCATTTTGACCAG
>CM071721.1:6158311-6207841 GCA_036630335.1 Physaria fendleri | reverse complement strand
CTTTTGCGGCTTTGTTACCTTCGGTATTAGACATAAATTTGTCTCATTGAGACGTGCATCTAGCTGCCCCGTTTCAAGGAATTCTCTAACCAACTTGCAGACTTCCGGTCCGATTGTTGGCCATTGTTGTTGATAAAAACCTCCGGAGAATCCGTCAGGTCCCGGACATTTCCCTGGAGCCATATCAAAAACTGCTCGTTTTATTTCTACATCCTGAACTGGCGCTATTAAATCTGCATTCTGTGAACTTGTGACTCGCGGTTCTATGCCATTAAACATGGCTGAATCACGGACTTGAGAGGTGTGCCGCAGGTCCGAAGTATATAGTTCAATAAAGAAACTCTTTGCCAAATTCTTTAAGCCTTGTTCTTCATAGATCAGAGAATTTGTTCTCGGGTCTAACAAATGATGAATCTTGTTTTTGGCTCTGTTTTGCTTTACTGAGGCATGAAAGTACTTTGAGTTTCTATCTCCTTCCCTTAGCCATTGTGCCCTACTCCTTTCTTTCCAGAATTGCTCCTCCTGGAGATAAGCATTAGCAAGTTGACTCTTTAAAGTTTTGAAGGTCTGCCAATCCATGGAGTCGCAGCGAGTAAGACCATCTATTTGTTGCTTCAAGTCCTGTATCATCTGTTTGGAATTTGATGGATTAGTTCTCTTCCATTTAGACAGGGCTGAACGACAAGCTCTTATTCTGGAGACAAAATCATTAATTCCATTATGTAAATCACAGGGCTGAACGACAAGCTCTTATTCTGGAGACAAAATCATTAATTCCATTATGTAAATCCATGGACCAGCTAGCTCGTACCACTTCCTGAATAGCTGCATTATCCTTCCATCTATTATCATATCTAAAATGTCCATGCTCCTTTCTCTTTATTCCCAATAGATTTGTAATCATGGGACTATGATCAGATCCGATTCGGGGCAAATATTCAGAATAAGCAGCGGGGTAAAGCAAATACCAATCTATATTAGCAAGAACGCGGTCTAGTTTACAATGAATCAACTCTCCTCCTCTTGTTCCAAACCAAGAGAAGTGATTACCCTCATATGGTAGTTCTAAGAGACCACATTTGTTTATCATATTACGAAACCCAAAAAAAGAACTCTCAGCTCTAATGCGGCCTCCTCTCTTTTCATCGTTACTAGTTAATTCATTGAAATCTCCCATCATCAACCATGGAGCCTCTCTGTTAGTGCCCATCCGCATCAAAGACTCCCAAACTTCATCACGTCCTGTTACTATGGGGTCACCATATACACCAGTGAAATAGAAGTCTTTGTCTTGCCAAGTGATGTGAGTATCTATCCACTTTGTACTAGTGGATAAAAACGTGACTTTAATCTCCTCCGTCCACAAGAGTGCTAAACCATCACTCAATCCTTGTGGTTCAACTATGATCAAATCTGCAAATCCGTTATCTTCACAAACTCCTTCCAAGTAGTTCCTTTGTTGTTTGGTCTCACTAAGGAATAATACCTGAGGATGATACTGACCAAGTATATCCTTTAGGTGTCGAACTGTCAGGTTATTACTGACCAAGTATATCCTTTAGGTGTCGAACTGTCAGGTTATTCCCCAATCCTTGACAGTTCCAACTTGTTGTAATCATATCGACCGATACGGTTTATGGTTTACCGTCAACCTTTCAGCTAAAGTCTTTTTAGGGGTGAAAAACTCTAAACCCGTGGGTGGCATTCTCTGCTCATGTTCTCCAAGTTGGGATTGTCGTTTAGAGTCACTAAGCTTGGTTCTCTTCCTTGCTGCATTCTGTTCAGCACTAGACCTATGCTTCCTCTTAGGTCGTGTATTGGTGTGTGAAGTTGAGCCAGAAGCTTGAAATCTGAACAGAGAAGCATTGTCATGTTCCTCTGGTGTTGTGTCAGAGAGTTGCAGTCGTGTTTCAGAAAAAACCGAGCCTTTTGTTATAGGTTCCTTTGTACCATCTCCGTGCCAATTACCAGCTTTATGACTGGAGTCTCCTGGATCATCTTGAGATGTGGAGCTTTTAACTCTCCAGGTCTGCTGGCCTCGTGTGTCATTACTTAGCCTGTTAAAAACCGGAGCAGTCCGTGTAGATTTTTCTGGGACGTCGTGTGTCATTACTTAGCCTGTTAAAAACCGGAGCAGTCCGTGTAGATTTTTCTGGGACGTTGCTGAGGCGCTGCTTCGCTGGTCTGCCACGGCCCCTCGTCTTTTCAATAGGTTTCTGTGCTGTCTGAGCTGAATTCTCAGGTACCTGTGTTGCAGATGATGGTGTGTGACGAAATTGGCCTTCTGGAGCAGGATTGTGACTTATAGAATCAGTGAAAGTGCCTCTGTTTGAGAGATCTGCTTTCTTGAAAGGGCATTTTTACGTGTCATGGGTGAGCCTCTTACAAGTGTAGCATACTTTAAACAACTTCTCATATGAGTAGTCCACTATAAAACCATCTCCCTTCGGAAACTTAAAGGGATGCTTGAAGATGACTGGCTGATCCACTGAAAGCCAGATTTTAGCCATCACGTTCTCAAGAGAGGAAGAGTCCTGCTCTGGAACCTTTACTTTTTCAACACGTCCTAACGGCTTCCCTACTGCCTTGACAATGTCCTCTTGCCTTCGATGAATTGGTAAGCCTTTGATTTTGACCCATAGAGGTATCGTATTAAAATACTGCTCCGTAGGTTCCGGTAACCATCGTTCTCCGATTACTAACCAACCATTCACATGCCAGGGGCTAAGAGGAAGTGTATCTTCAAGAAGCTTGGCCGTCGGAAAAGAGAATAGAACTCTATCTCTGTCCACGACTTGTCCTTTTATTTGAGTCTCCATCTTCAAGATTTTTGGAAGAGCATCCACTAAGTTTGCCGCTGTGATACTTGATGTGTTCAAAATTCGGACAAGCATACTATTCGCATACTTTTCTATAACGGCAGAGTCATCTATATCCGGTAAGGTGATTGCATCTGAGAGATTAATCTCTTCCTGTTCCTTCAGTTGCTTAATCATGTCTTCATCATATCGCCTGTTTGATCGAGCCATTGTGTTTAAAATCCGAATCGCTATACGAAACGCTCAAGGTTGATATTAGAGATCTACCGAGCGGTTTCGTGCCAATTAATAGAAAAAAGAGAGTAGCGCCGTCTTGTGGATGAAAGTGAAGGGAATTTGGTGAGTAGAAAAAGGAGATTTTGAGAGAAAAGGGAAAAAGGAGAAACAGAGAAAAGAGAAACCGAAAAGAACCAAAAGGGAAAAAGAAAGATGACAAAAGAAGAAAAGACAAGAGGAATGTTGTTAAAAAGACACGAATTCACCAGATCCAATGTCGAAGAACCCTAGGTCTTCGGAACCCTTCATGACGGCGCCCCCTCATTTCTTTCTCACTTCCCCTAATGAATATATGAATGAAGCTTTTAATTACTCCACAATGCTTTCATCACCGAATGATATGAATAAATAGGTTACTATAAATAAATGTTTGTACTATCTTTTCAACAAAAATAATAAGATTATAGTGGTTTTTTCGTGCTTGAGTACATGGTGTGAATGTCGGAACTTCATCACCTCTGAGAAAAAATCTGAAATCATTCTGGTTCTTTGTTTCAAGCTGGATATAACGTGAACAAATGATTATAGTACATAAAAAAATCCGTAATAAGCAAGGAAGAACATATAGACATATAAGACGTATCAAATTAAAAGAAACTTCTGAATTCATTTGTTTGAAAGTTTAAATAATAATGATCAACTAAAATATAAATGAATACATGAATATAATGAATATATAAATCTAGAACTTTTTATAACTATAAAAAAATTTGTAATGCTTACATCTTTTATAAGAATATCTGATACTGTTCTTTCGATAATTTTGTATCATTTGAAATATTGCAAGTTCAAGAATTCTTTGCATCAATTATTCCAATCTGCAAAAAAAAATTGGGATAAATTATTAATATCTACAATATCAAAACAAAACAATATGATAAATGATAAATGATAAGCTAAACTATGAATGAGAAGATGAACCGTGAATAAGATCTATTCAATTTATAGGCAACTACAACAATATATGTTTAGATACTTAACATTTTTTAAATTATTATTATTATGTAAATATTTCATTTTTTGATTTAACATTCTAAAATAAAATTTATAATAAAATCTGTACTTTAACTTTTTAAAAATATATCTATTTGTAACATAATCAAATTAAGAAATTAACATAATAAAGAAAATTTATAATAAAATATGTAGTTTATAATTAGAGAGATCGCGACACGTGACACGCTCACATCGCTCCAACTCAACTTTATATAATAAGATTTGTAACATAATCAAATTAGGAAATTAAATAATTAAGAAAAATTAAAATCGACGGTCGGAACAACGTGAGGTGCCACGTGTCGCGATCTCTCTAATTATCGCGTTTGATACGTGGCATGCTCACATAATTATCGCGTTTGATACGTGGCATGCTCACATCGCTCCAACCCAACTTTATATAATAAGATTTCATAAGTGGTACATCTCTAATAAAAAAGTTAGAACAGTTGGTGAGTTTTATTGTCTTTACCGTGATTCGCGGAACATCACTTTTACCACAAACCATCAATGTATTGAAGACAAATTAAATAAAAGAAAACAAAATTCTAAATAAAGTTAACCTTCCTAAAATTTGATTTACTATTCTCTTATTTGCAATGTTTTGTAAACCTTAAATCCAAGACAAACGTGTTCTCAAGAATTTTGTTTCATTCTCAAACCAAAAAGAGTTTTAGGCGTTAATGCATTAAACAAAAATCTCGGTGTAATATCATCTTTAGCTCAGCTGGATTCTAAAGGGAAAAAGGGCTTTCACTTGCGAGGCAAGAAAACAACCGAACGTTGTCGTACAATGGTTGCAGCGTTGGAACGAAGACTAAGCGCTCCGAGTTCTAAATCAAACAACTATAAAACAATGTTTGATTCATCTACGACTAAACAACAACAATCTCAAAGCTTTGTCGTGGAGAACGGAGATTCTCATCTTGTCGAATCCAACACTCCTGAAAGCCAAAACTCCGACAACTTCGAAGGAAGCCCCGTAGAGAGCAGCCTTCCGGCCATGATTTCCCCTCTTACTCGGCCGGGAAAAAGATCCGAAAGACAACAAACAGGTACATATAGATCTTTCTCCTTTTCCAAAAACTTGGTTTCCATCAAAACCCCTAGAATAACCAGATAGAGTGTTGCAGATATGGATATGATGAAGGATAGGTTTGCGAAATTACTTCTCGGAGAAGATATGTCTGGCGGAGGAAAAGGAGTTTCTTCTGCTCTTGCACTTTCCAATGCCATCACAAATCTTGCTGGTATAATTTTCTGTTTATACTTTCCAAGTTTCTTCTTCCACAGGTAATTATATATTGAGAGTTTTTGTTTCCAATTATATGTGTTGGTGGTACGATGATATGCAGCGTCTATATTTGGGGAACAAAGCAAGCTACAACCAATGCCGCCAGACAGACAAGCGAGGTGGAAGAAAGAGATCGATTGGTTATTATCTGTGACTGATCACATTGTGGAGTTTGTTCCTTCTCAGCAAATCAGCAAAGATGGTGTTTGCACTGAGGTTCGAGTTTCCCCCAAAGACATTTTCGATTTTTAGAATAAGTTATGATGTTTAATGAGTTTTATTTTTGTGTATAGATTATGGTGACAAGACAAAGAGGTGATCTTCTTATGAACATTCCAGCTCTTCGAAAACTCGACGCCATGCTTATCGTAAGTGTCTGAACTCTGAACTGAATCCATAGACTTTAAAAATCTTGCGTTTAATGGTGATGAAAAACATGTTCAGGATACATTGGACAATTTTAGAGGACACAATGAGTTTTGGTATGTCTCGAGAGATTCAGAAGAAGGGAAACAAGCGAGGAATGATAGGTCAAACGACAAGTGGTGGCTTCCTCCGGTGAAAGTTCCTCCGGGTGGTTTATCTGAACCGGCTCGTAGAATGCTTTACTTTCAAAAAGATTCAGTCACACAAGTTCAAAAAGCTGCAATGGCTATAAATGCTCAAGTCCTCTCAGAAATGGAAATACCCGAGAGCTACATCGACTCTCTTCCAAAGGTAGATTACATTTTGTTGTTTTCTCTCTTCCTTTGTTGTTTTCTTAAGCTAACATTTCTATTGACAGAACGGAAGAGCTAGCCTTGGAGATTCGATCTACAAGAGCATAACAGAAGAGTGGTTTGATCCAGAACAGTTCTTGTCGATGTTGGACTTGACAACAGAACATAAAGTGTTGGATTTGAAAAACAAAATTGAAGCATCTGTTGTGATTTGGAAGAGGAAGCTTCACACAAAAGACAACAAATCTTCTTGGAGCTCAGCAGTTAGTTTGGAGAAGAGAGAATTGTTCGAAGAGAGAGCTCAGACAATCTTGGTCTTGCTTAAACAAAAATTTCCTGGTCTTCCTCAATCTTCCCTAGATATCTCCAAGATTCAATTTAACAAGGATGTGGGACAAGCGGTGTTAGAGAGTTACTCAAGGATACTAGAGAGCTTGGCATACACAGTGATGTCAAGGATAGAAGATGTTCTTTACGCAGATTCATTGGCACTAAAGGAAAGTTTAATGTCTGAAGAAAGATTAGATGGTGGGAGAACAGAAACAGATTCAGATTCAGGAAGATCTTCTAACTCGGAAGAAGAAACAGAGAAACTTGACGCACACTACTCCAAGACCTTGCTGGATATCATGGGCTGGAGTGACAACAGTACGAAAGGCGGTGAAAAACCTACAAAATCTCCAAATATAACGCCGAAAAAGCTATCATATTTGGAGAAGTTAGAGAATTTTAGCGGTTTTAGAAGCCCTAAAGATAAATAAACATCATGAAACAAAACCATTGCCTTGTGAGATGACTTCTCTATTCATCTTCCTTCCGTCTTTGTTCTTCGGACAGAGAAGTCTTCTTTTTTTAGTTTAAGGAGTTTTTAACTCTTAAAAAGAACATAACTATCTCACATGTACATGTTGTGTTTTTTTTTTTTTTGTCAAGGGTACATGTTGTGTTGTTCCATAATTTTTGAAGTGGTCTCCTTGTTTTTTCTTTTATTGACATCCAAAATATTACTCAGGGTGACAAAAAGAAAAGATGAGTATAGACTTTGTTTTGAATTTTACAAATTGGGGTCGGGTTTGGTTCGGGTGAGAGACATAATTACAATTAAAAAAATTAGTATAATCTTAAATATCTTAAACCACTGACCCGATAGTTTACATCACAAATTCAAATATCCTAACATTTCAAATGATCCTATTTAAATTATATACAGACAGGTCAAAATCTTTGATCATATATATTTTAAAAAATTTAAATGCGTATAATATTTGACTAAGCCATGTATATTTACCTTATTTATCTTATAATATTTAAGATGTCACCTGTATTGATTACACATTAAGCCATTATCCATGTGATTGTGAATGATTTAAACAAGTTTATGTTGTTTTCTTCAAAGACTACCAAATCATATATTTTTTAACTAGTAAAGAAGTCACCTAATCCAACAAATAACTAATTTTTAATAATTAAAAAACAATATTTATTCTTTAATAAAAATAACAATGAAAGTGGATTATTATAGAGTTATGATTATCTAGCCACATTCTCTCAAATTTGATAATTAATCTCTAATATATTGTTTGACAAAAAAAAAAAATCTCTAATAAATTAAAATACCTAGATATTTAGAAACATATGTCCTATATGATTTTATTCATATGAAAAAATAAACAAAATTAACAAATATTACAAAACAATAGGAAAATTAACAAATAACAACGAAGCATCTCTACCTTTCGAATTAGAGTCAGCTTCTTCGTTGAATCTTTGACCCGTCTTCCATTGTTGATCTCTCCTTCTTCTCCATCTTCTCTGTCTATTTCTGGGTTTTCAATTCCTTTCCTTCTCTTTATGGGCGACACGAAACCTGGGATCGTGATGGCCAACAGAGATCGTGAGCTTCTGATTCCAGTTGCTCATTCCGCCGAACATGATCATGATTCTTCGCCCAAACCCTCTTCCTCTTCTTCTTCATCTTCCCATCATGCTGGTCAAGAGGTTATTATTACTTTTTCCCTCGATTCAGAATTACGTCTTTAAGGTTTTATTGGTTTTGTTGCTCCGTCTTCTGCGAATTAGGGTTTTCGATTAGCAACTTCTATTGGGATTTTGTTGGGTTTGTACCGAATTGTGATCGTAATTGGTGAATCCCGGAACTTGATTCCGAAAATTTGAAAGTTAGCTGAGCTTGATCTGGCCAGTATTTTTGAGATTCTATGATATAGTTTCGTTTATATTGCTCCGTTTAGTTTTATTCTTGATTAGTGATTCCAATGAATAACCTTAGCAAAATTCTTCAAATATCAACTGATTTTTGTTGCGTGAGTGTCATTTTTGTTGTAATTGGTAAATTGCGAGGTCGAGATTGTTGTTTAGGATTCCTGGGAGCTTAGCTCTGATCTGGTCAAGATTTTAGGAAACAAGGATATGTTTTCGTATGCTCAAAGATGTATGATGTTTTGAGACTGCTCTATTTTAGTTTACTGACACTTAAGAGTATGTATCCTGGATAAGTTACTGATACCAGTGGAACAAGAAACTTTTGTGCAATACCAAAAAGTGATTTTTTTGTTTATCTACAAATTCAATTTTGATGTGTTTACTGACTGGGGAATTGTTTGATCTTTAGACCTTTTACAAGTTGATCAGAAGCTGGGCATCAAAGAAGTTCATGACTGGATGGTAGGGACATGTTTCTTACTTATTGCAATAGAGGACTTAGTTCCCTAAGCAAGTGTCTTTATTGCTTGATCTTGTTTACAACTCCTATATCGTATTTGCAGTGTGATCTTGCTTCCAATGGCGATTACATTCTACGTGACTTGGTGGTTTATTCATTTCGTGGATGGATTCTTCTCCCCGATATATGCTCAACTTGGAATTGATATATTTGGTGAGCTCTTTCTACTTCCTAGTCCTTCAATATCAGGAAGTAACTCTATGTTGTTATATATGAATATCAACCAAAACCATTCGATTCTGCATTTGGAAGACGATGTGGCAACAGTATTTTATGTCTTTTGTAAATTTGCTTTCCAGGACTTGGCTTTATCACATCCATTACATTTATCTTTTTGGTTGGGGTGTTCATGTCTTCATGGTTGGGTACATCGGTTCTAAATTTGGGAGAGTGGTTTATCAAGCGAATGCCATTTGTTCGCCATATCTACAATGCATCCAAGCAAATCAGCACTGCTATATCACCAGGTACCATTGTTGTTTTCTCTTTTTTAAAATCTCTGGTTGGGTTGATTTTTATGGAGATCTTAATTAGATGACTTCTCTAATTATATTTTTGCAGATCAAAACACTCAGGCTTTCAAGGAAGTCGCCATACTAAGACATCCACGGATTGGTGAATACGTGTTTGGGTTCATAACATCAACTGTTGTTCTCCAGGTCTGTTGAAAGAAACCATAACCATCTTTCTGCAAAATGCAGGCATTATCAAAAGCTAAAACGTCTTACAATACTTGCAGACTTACGCAGAAGAAGAGGAACTCTGTTGTGTGTATGTTCCGACCAATCACCTTTATATTGGAGATATATTCCTTGTAAATACAAAGGATGTGATCAGACCAAATCTTTCAGTAAGAGAAGGCATAGGTAAAGGAAGAAAGCTCCACTGGTAAAGCTCCACTGGTTTTATATTGAAAATGTTGAAAGATTCGATCTTCTGATATCTTTGGGAAGCTCCACTGGTTTTATATTGAAAATGTTGAAAGATTCGATCTTCTGATATCTTTGGGATGTGTTTTATTTATCTGCAGAGATTGTTGTGTCAGGAGGAATGTCAATGCCACAGATTCTATCAACAATTGATACGAGAACAGGTCCGGAGAGAAGTAGAAGTAGAAACTGAAAAAATGTTAATCTTGGCAGAAACAAACGGTTCTCAATTCTGCATTTTTAGTGTCTTTGTCTTTCGAGATTCTGATTCAGTTAAAGTCACATTTGATGATGTCGAGTCGTTAGACAACAATGGTGTCTATGTCCTAGATTATTCTATTACTTTAGTAAGCTGTATCATATGTTGATTTAGGCAAATCCACTTTTAATTTTACTTTAAGCATGTCTCATCAGCTATTCTTCTTCAGTCAGTTTCTTTTTGCCAAGTAACATAGATTGTTCACTTCTTGACAAAAAAAGAAAAGATTGTTCACGAAACCTCGTATCTATTTGAGTGCTGGAGCCTGGAACAAATTGCGCATCAAGTTTTGCTAGCATTGTACTTTAAGATATGTTATGATGAGAGATCCGAGTGTCTGGGAAGACCTTGAGGACTTTAAACCTGAAAGGATCTAGCTTCTTCTTCAAGGTTAGGACAAGAAGAAGAAGAAGAAGAGAGCAAGTACTTAAGTACATTCCTTTTGGGAATGGAAGGAGAGGTTGTCCTGGATCAACTTTCGGTTATATCTTTATTGGAACCGGGGTTGGTGTTGGAATCATGGTGTAATGTTTTGACTCGAAACTCAAAGGAGATAAGGTTAATAGGGATGAGGCTGGAGGACTAAACTTAACCATGACTCATCCCTTGAAGTGTACTCCTGTTCCTCCAACACAGGGTTTACTTGCTTAATCTGCAGATGTCATTGTCATGTTTGTTCAGACAATAACAGTGCTGAAAGTGACATTATACGGTTTGGGAGACTTGAAGAATGTCAAGATTACACCAAATAACAATGATTGTTGTTTTTTTCTCCTTGTTTTTCAAAATTATATATTAAAAAATAAAATCGTGAATTCAAAAGAAAAAACAAAATCTACAACGGTCGAGTAAAGTAGATCCGAATCAATCTGATAAGCATCAATTTGAAACGAACAAATTTTTTTTAATCATTACTCTTTTTGCCACTCCTTCAAATTTTGAATACTTGGTCTCCATCTCTCTCACTTTCTTTCTCCCATTATCTTTCTCTCAAGATTGGTCGATCTCGCAAGCTGTTTCATTTAGGGTAGCCATGACAGACAGTTCTTCTAAATGGAGTTCTTTTCAAAAATCCGTATCCGCTCATTTGAAATCAAACTCAAACCCTATATCTAACATCGAAAACTTCCCTCCTCATGATCCAAACATCTCTGTTTCCAAATCACCGGCTTGCAGGAGGCAAATTGATTCACCCAATCGCCGATGTGAAATGTCCGCGTCTCGGGTACCTGAAAGAACACACTTTCAGTTTTTTTTTTTTTTTACACACTTTCAGTTTACACACTTTCAGTTTTTTTTTTTTTTTCTTACTCTCAGTTTGATTCGATTGTGAAATTCACCTTGTTGTTTGGTGAACAAACATTAGCTAAGGGGATTATCGGCAGTGAAGATTCGCAATGAAGTAGAAGGAGAAGCCTCGAATCCACATGTAAAGGTTAGTTCTTTCTATTTTTGGACAATCGTTTTACTTTCAAAATCCTCGTTACCTGGACTGGTCTAATTCAGTTTTATATATCAAGGTTGTGGTGAGGATTAAACCTACAAAGGAGTATTGCTGGAAAGTGAAAAAACTTTCCAATGACTCATATTCCGTTAGAGATCGCCAATTTACATTTGATTCTGTTCTAGACTCAAATCTAAACCAGGTTAGTCTCTTTCTCACACACAATTTGGATAAGTTTCTAGTAGGATGAAGAGAAAGGAGTTATCTTTTCTTTTATTGTGCTCATTTGACTTCTTTACTTGTTAATGCCAGGACGATGTATTTCAACAAATTGGTGTTCCTTTGGTTCGGGATGCATTATCAGGTTACAACACTAGTGTGCTATCATATGGACAGGTATTATATGATTGTGTTTCTCGAGCTATTGAAACCAAATAATCACCAGCTGTGTGTTGAAATTGATTCTTCTTTCATTGTATACTTAGAATGGAAGTGGGAAGACCTACACAATGTGGGGTCCAGCAGGTTCAATGCTCGATGATCCGTCTCCTAAAGGCGAGCAAGGGCTCGCCCCAAGAATCTTTCAGATGTTGTTTTCTGAAATCCAGAGAGTATGTTTCGTTTCCTGTTGATGAAATTTTTTAATTTTATGAAAGAAATCATTGCTGGTTCAGGAATAAGCATCATCCTTTTGCCAATTATGCAGGAGAAGATGAAGTCAGGAGGCAAAGAAGTGAATTATCAGTGCCGTTGTTCCTTTCTTGAGGTACTTTCCAAACCCATATGAAGGATTCTTTTTTTTTTGAGTAAGCATGTTCCTAGAATTTCCTGACTTAGTTTGCTTGATCTTTTCCTGCAGATATACAATGGAAAGATCAGTGATTTGATTGACCAAACCCAGAGAAACCTTAAGGTTAGCTTCACTAGCCTACAGTTTTCTTCCCATTGATAATCTTTGTTGAGTATAATTTTTTTGATTAACCATTCTGTCATATGGCAGATAAAGGATGATACAAAAAATGGTATTTATGTCGAGAACTTGACCGAGGAATATGTAGATAGCTACGAGGATGTAGCTCAAATACTGATGAAGGTTTCTTGCCAGCTTCATCTATTATGTATTCTAAGTTATGAATTTTATGTGCATTGTTTCACTACGTCTTGGAAACTGCTATATGTTTTCAGGGCCTTTCAAGCAGAAAAGTTGGAGCAACGAGCACAAGTTTTCAAAGTTCTCGATCACACATCATATTTTCTTTCATTGTCGAGTCTTGGAATAAGGTTTAGTTTTTTTTTCAACTATCTTACGTCTGCAAATCCTATGAGTGATTGATCAAATACTATATGCACACAGGGAGCCACATCAAGATGTTTCAATACTACCAGAACAAGTAGGATCAACCTTGTTGATCTTGCTGGAGCAGGAACAAATGAACATGATGCTACTAAACATTGTGTAGAGGAAGAAAAGTTCTTGAAGAAGTCTCTCTCGGAGCTTGGGTATAGCTTTATTACCTCCCTGTGTTACTTTCATAGGTCTCAACTAAGAAATTAGCATCCAAAATACGGAACAAAAATCAACAAATTCTTTGATCATTAGTGGTCTATTAACATTTTCATTCTTAAATTTTGGTGCAGCCATGTTGTAAATGCTCTGGCAAAAAACGTTCATCCTGGAATATCCGACCGCAGTCTTCATAAAACCTCATGCTTGACGCATTTATTGCAAGAGACTCTTGGTGGAAATTCAAAACTCACTATCTTGTGCAACATTTTTCCGAGCGACAAGTATTTTTCTTCACCTTGTTACCACTTATTAGTTAATTATAAACATAATAGCCTGATGGTACCAAGTATTAAGATTCAGTCAATACAATGATCTGCATAGAGATAAGGAGGGCAAGTTTCAGGTCTTGCTAACATTCAATTTATGCTAAGTATGCTGGAAGAACAAAGCTCAAAACAGTTAAGCATCTTAATGATAGGTTGCCCACTAGATGTACTAATAGAGCTTGTCTATAACGCAGAGACACAAAAAGAACAATGAGCACCCTTAGATTTGGTGAGCGGGCTAAAGCAATGGGAAACAAACCATTGATAAATGAGATCTCGGAAGAAGATGTGAATGATTTGAGTGACCAGATCCGTCTGCTAAAGGTTTAATCCCCTCTTCCACCAACTTATTCCTTTCTTATCATTCGGTTTTTGAAGTTGGATGTCATTCAAATATCATTTTTTCAGGAAGAACTTACAAGAGCCAAAGCTGATGCTTGTCATCCTGTTAGGAGTAAAAACGATTATTTTGGAGCGAAGAATGCACGTGAAAGTTTGAATCAACTAAGAGTTAGTCTGAACCGCTCTTTGATGCTGCCAAAAATTGATAATGACGAGGAAGAGGAAGAGATAACGGTTGATGAGGATGATGTAAAGGAGCTTCATCAGCAGATCAAGTCCTTGCGTGGTTCATTCAATCAGAAATTCAAGAAGCTCCCTGTAAGCAGAGAGTCAGTCAACTCTTCCTTTGTAACAGCATTCGGTGAATCAGAACTGGTGAATGATGATGAGATTTGTTCAGAAGAACTAGGAGCTGAAGATAAATATTTTGATGATCTTATGAAAGACCATGATGAAGACGCTGGAGAGACAATAAATAAATCAAGTAATAAGGAATTTGCATCAGAAAACCGCATATCAATCAATCCCTGCCGTCAATCCTTAATATTGGAAGAGCCAATCCAGTCAGAGTCACCTAAAATCAGAGACTCTCTAATCAAGAGGAGCATAGCTCTTTCTTCATCATGTCTCAGGAATCAGAATAGCCTGGCGCAGAGCATAAAATCCACGTGTTTTGCAGAGAACCAACACATCAGATCATCTTTACGTGGAAGCAAGGTATTCACAGGTTCTACAGAATCTCTAGCTGCAAGTCTGCGGAGAGGCTTGGATATTATTGACAATCCGCTGAACCCTACATCAAACCGATGCTCAGTTTATTTTTCTTCTGATAACTCTACCATGCAACATTCCACAGAGATACCTCTGTCGCCACTCTGTCCTTCCTGCAGACTTTGCAACTCCAAATTATCAAGTGTAGTTGAGGGAGTAAGTATATCAAGTGATATAGCATATAAAGAATGTTTTATAGATTTTAGTTGAAATTACATCTATCCTGGAAGTAACATTGTTGGATTCATTGTGGATCAGGATGCATATCATATGGAAGGGGTTACTGGGAAGCAGCAAGAGCTTGAAAATTTGTGTACAGAGCAAGCAGCCAAGATTGAACAGCTGATGCGCCTGGTAAACCAAATTTCTTTGTCTTAGTCTATTGAAATTTAGATCAGTACATATGGTTAACCAGTCTGGTTATATTATATCTTCTTTAGGTAGAGCAACACAAACTTCAAACTGAGAATAAAACAGAAAAACTTGTGGGAGCAAGTATTGGGGAACTACTTCCTTCTGCAAATGGAAACCAGGTTGGTTGTTGCTTTACTTACTTTTGTGGAATATCTTATCTAATAGTGAAAAAACTGAGATTGTAACATATATCCCAATTCCATGGTTCTGCAGCGTCGCAGCTGTAATGATGTTGTTGAGCCTGAAGAAGAAGTTGTAATTGAAAAATATGAAGTAAAACAAATTCCAGATGATGACTCCAAAAAGGAAAATTTTGATATTGGCGAGAAGGAGGCATTACTCAAAGTAATTGAAGATCTGAAAAGCAAGTTGCATACGCGTGTAACCATGTCGGCCAATGAACTCAGATCATCTCTATTGTCCCGTTCGTTTCAACTCCATAACAAGAATGCTGAAAAAGATGTCGAGGAAGAAAGGTTTAGGTGCACTGAAATGGAAAGCAAATGGATATCATTGACTGACGAACTCAGAGTTGAGATTGAAACTCAACGTACACGCGCAGAGAAAGCTGAAGCACAGCTGAAAGAAGAGAAACTATCTTCTGAGGAGTTAGAGGATGCACTTCGAAGAGCTGTTCTTGGTCATGCCAGGTTTGTTGAACACTACACAGAGCTACAAGAGGAGTACAACGAGTTAAGCTCAAAGCAAAAAGCAACACTGGAATGGATAACAGAGTTGAAGAAGGCGGTAATAAAGGCTGGAAACAAAGGCTGTGGTTCTCGTTTCGCAAAGTCACTTGCTAATGAGCTCTCAGCACTTAGAGTAGAAAAAGAAACAGAAAGAAATTGGTTAAAGAAAGAAAACATAAGCCTCAAGATTCAACTAAGGAATACTGCTGAAGCTGTTCATACTGCAGGAGAAGTTCTTGTTAGACTCAGAGAAGCAGAACAATCAGCAGCTGCTGCTGAGGTAAGTAAAGTTTTCAGATTTAAATCCCGTTGGATTTAGAGATTGTCATCGTTTTCTGAGTTTTTGGGCTGATTGGTTGCAGGAAAAGTTCAATGAAGTAGAAGAAGAAAACGAGAAGCTAAAGAAGAAAATGGAAAAGCTGAAGAGGAGACACAAGTTAGAAATGGCAACAATCAAAAAGAATATAAAGCAAAACACATTGCCAGAATCTGCATTGCAGCCACTGCATCAGCGCAACTCCTCGACTATTGAAGAAGAAATGTAGAAACATATATACCAAAGTGCATAACTTGAAGACCCTTCTTGGATCTGATTGGTATGTACACTTACTGCTAATAAAAAATTCAAAGGTTCTTTCTTCCACTAGGCACTGATTTATGTTTTCCCAGTTGAATCATTTGTTTCACTGTTCTTGATTTGAATATCGTGCTTGTGGCGTGCAAAACTTGTCTTTGTATAACTTTTTTTTCGTAATTCATTTTATTCTTTTTGTTACATTCATAATTCTTCATTGAAAAAAAAAAAAAAAAAAAAAAAAAAAAAAAAAAAAAATCATATTCGATTATGTAGTAAAAAAAAGGGAAAGTTTTTGTATTTATGTATGGAAGATTTCTTTTTTTTGGTCGAAAATATGGAAGATTTCTAGTTTATGATTTTGTATAGGATTTGTAAGATAAGGCAAGAAATCTCTAAATTATGGAAACAAAAATATACGTATATCTAAAGCAATAAAACTATAATTCATAGAAGCTAATCTCATATAAATCTTAAGTTATTCCAATAATAATATCTAAGGATACAGAAGGTCTCAGAACGATGGAGTCTGCTCCATTGGTAAGTAATTCTCTGTTTTATTTCATTCTTAGATCTTGACTTGATAGTCTTCTAATATTCCCCAGTGGTGACTTTATGAACAGACATGTGTTTTTGCTGTGAATACTGGACTCAAAAATTATGAAAAGAAGTTAAATATTATATTTAAAGGCATTGAAGGTAACTTTGGTTCTTGAAGATCTTCTTATCAATTACACAAGAGTCTGAGGAAGACTAATTAATTACTAATTCTGAAACATGAAAGGTTTAAAGCTGGCATCAAACTGGTTGGATGGGTCAAACTCGTTGGTGTTTTTACAAGGCGAAATCGATCCAAGAATCTTCATAAAGAGGTTGTATAAAACCAGAAGTTACATAGAGCTTTACAGAATTGATTATGGATATGAAGAGAATCCACAAGGAACACGCAAACCAAATTCAAAATTCATGGTTTCATTTTATATATTTCACAAATTCATTACTTTCAATACTTATCAATCAAATGGTTTAAAGTTTAAATCTATGCGTTTCATTTTGGTTTTTGTAGAGATGCTGCTTCGTACTAAACACATCAGACATAAGTTGGTATAAGAGAATCAGAGTAGCTTTAAAGAACATCACAGGTTCATGATGTTTCTCTACAATCATCAATTTTAGGACACAAGATTTTGTAGTTTGTTTTTTTTTTTTTGATTAGTGGGTTTGGTTTTGCAGGTGTATCATTTACAATAGATGCAAAACCAGCAATGGGTTATCCGATGGTGTATTTAAGTGGGAACATAGAGATTGGAGTCTTAATGAAGACGTTAAGGAAGACAGGATTTCCACTACCAGAAATGGGATATGGAGTGCAGTATAAAGATGCAAAGTTGAACCAACTTCCCAAGCAACTTGAGGCTCCTGAAAATGAAGCGGCGAAAGACAAGGCCGTGCCTCCTCCACATGAGGATGTTGTTAGGACATCAAAGAAGCAAGTCATTTACAAGAAGCCTCGTGGTTTTACAAGGTTCTTTTGCTAATGCTTACAAATTTATAACCATACTATCTATTGAACACAGCAAGGGGTGGGCACCGCTTGGATTTTTACATTTTATTATGCTTACCTTTTTATTTCCGATTTAGTATCTTATTTCTCGGAAATAAGTATTTGTTGAGTTGTCGAAAGTTCAAAATTTGCTAGTATTTCTTTTATAGATAACCTTATTCTGGTCTGGTCCGGTATGGAATGAACTTATAATCAATTTTTACATCTTAAACTACTACTCCTACGGAAACAACTTATAAGTCTTATATTACTTAACTAAAGGAAAAATTTGTTTATGAGATAGGCATAAGGCAAGAAATACTTGTGCCGAGCCTACAAATAAACCAAGCAGACCAAGAAATGCTAATCTTTCGAGTTAATTTGGTTAGATTTTGGTACGATCATTCTAAACCGAGTAAACCAGCGTCTTCTTCTTCTTCTTCTTCATCATAGCAGAAAGTTTTAAGATTTGGTCAAATCTCACGAATTTCAGTCTGTTGGTGCTTGTAGATGTGAAAGAGTCTCTCTATTGTTTTCCTAATATCAATTCTCTTGATATTCATAGATTTTGGGTTATCTACATAAATGGGTTCTTCAGAAATGGAAAGTTTTCAAAACCAAGATTGGGAAACGGAGTTTAATCGATTCGAATATGCGATTTCGACTGGTTCTTCTTCAATTCGGGTAAGATCCCTTGTAAAGTTATCAGATTTGGCGAATCGAGTACCCGAGAGTATACTCTCCCGTACAATTCCTATCCTGGCCAGTCTTCTTCGTGTCTCTGATGATCCTAATCGTTCTGTTCAAGCTGCCGCCGCTCATTGCTTGAATCGTATCGCCAGTTGCGGCGGTGAAGAGGGTAGATTTGCGGTGACGATGGGGAGGTGTGGTGTGATTGCTAGCTTGTTAGGTTTGTTATCTGAGGTGAATGCTAATAATAGTAATGTGTTCCGGAGGATTTGGGTCAAATGTTTGTGGAGTTTAGTTACGTTTGTATCTTTGAAACGAATGGCTTTGGCTAGGTTAGGTGGTTTAGAGATTGTGATTCGTGAGTTGAACAATTGGGAAGATGATGGATATAGATGGTATTTGTTAGAGATCCTTAGCGCTTTGACGACAATTAGAGAGAGCAGACGCTTTCTCGTTCATTCAGGAGGGCTTAAGTTTCTTGTTGAAGCTGCTAAAGTTGGGAACTTGGCTTCAAGAGAGAGAGCTTGTCACGCAATCGGATTGATCGGTGTTACTAGACGAGCTCGGAGAATGTTGGTTGAAGCAGGAGTGATCTCAGCGCTTGTGGATCTGTACCGAGATGGGGATAATAAGGCCAAGATTTTAGCCGGTAACACCTTGGGGATCATATCTTCTCAGACCGAGTACATTAGGCCGGTCAGTGAAGCTGGTGCCATTCCTTTGTATGTCGAACTTCTCTCGGGACAAGATCCAATGGGAAAAGATATTGCAGAGGATGTATTCTGTATATTAGCTGTAGCTGAGGGTAATGCTGTTTTGATAGCAGAACAATTGGTGAGGATCTTGAGAGAAGGCGATATCGAAGCCAAGTTTTCGGCTTCTGATGTGCTATGGGATCTTGCGGGTTATAGGCATTCTGTATCTGTCATTAGAGAGTCTGGAGCAATTCCTTTGCTGATCGAGCTTTTGAGAGATGGGTCCGTAGAGTTCAGAGAAAGGATCTCTGGAGCTATTTCACAGTTGAGTTACAATGAGAATGACCGTGAGACCTTTTCTGATTCCGGTATGATACCGATTCTGATTGAATGGTTGAGCAATGAGTCGGAAGAGCTAAGGGATAACGCAGCTGAGGCACTTATTAATTTCTCTGAAGACCCACAACATCATGCTAGAATGCGTGACGCAATAGACCATCCTGTGATTCAAAGTATGCAAAGCAGACTTGCTAGAATCAGAGCTTCACATGAACTGGCTCGGTCTATGCGAAGAGTTACAATCGAACATCTTGCCTGGGATCCAGTTCCTCACTGATCTGATGGGATAGCTTTCCCACTGTTTTGATGTCTGTTTATATATGCATGTACTAAAAGGTGTCGACTTTTTTGAATGGATTTGGAATTTACAACCAATGCATCTTCATATTTAGGGGGTTATCATAATGTTTCTTGTTTAAATTTACTTTTTATCTGATAATAGCTCAAGTATAACCCAAAATCCGAAACCTGAACCAAATAACTAAAAACAAAAGAATCGGATGGTCTCCCTAAGATCTCTCTAAACTCTAATCTTTAGACAACACATAGACAGACAAAATCAAGTCTTTACAAATTGACATATTTGGTGGGTTTTGTCTATTCTTGGTGGTTTTGTTCTCTCTCTTCTGTTCATACGTTTTCTTTTTTCTCTTGTCTAGAAGACAGGAAAGAGAAGACAAAAAAGAAAAGAAAAGTTTTGGGGATTGAATTCTTGTAAGAATCGATCAATAGCGTGTGTTAGCTGCAATGCTAACTTGGGAGAGCCCAGGTATGTTTGCAAGCAACACCGCCTCAACGAAAAAGCTGACCTTCATTACCTTCTTCATCATTGCGTTATGTCCGGTCACAATGGTTATGTCTCAACGGCAGGCGGAGGTTGTGCCAGGTTCAGACTCGGATTGTCTCTTGAAATTTAAAAAAACTTTAGAAAATGCGTCCATCTTTAACAGTTGGGATCCTTCAATCCCCCCATGTAAGCAAAACACGGCGAATTGGTTCGGTGTTCTCTGTTTTACGGGTAACGTTTGGGGCGTACAACTCGAAGGAATGGGTTTAACAGGGAAGCTAGACCTCGAACCATTGGCTCCAATCAAGACTCTACGAACCTTAAGCTTCATGAACAACGATTTCAAGGGTCCAATGCCATCTGTCAAGAAACTCGTTGCGTTAAAGTCATTGTACTTGTCTAACAACCGATTTACAGGGGAGATACCCGCGGATGCGTTTGATGGTATGAATTATTTAAAGAAGCTTCTCTTAGCCAACAACGCGTTTCGGGGAAAGGTCCCTTCTTCTTTGGCTTTTCTACCAAGACTTTTAGAAGTGAGGCTAAATGGTAATCAGTTCCAAGGGGCAATACCTGATTTCAAACAGAAGGATCTTAAGTTGGTTAGCTTCGAAAACAATGACCTCGAAGGACCTATACCCCAAAGCCTTCGCGGCATGGATCCTGGCTCCTTTGCAGGTAACTTAACAAACAGATCATGGTAACTATACGAGTTCTTGAAAATGTTAAAAAAAAAAGAATCTTTCTTGTTTTGTTGAGCATTGCAGGGAACAAAAACTTGTGTGATCCTCCACTAGGTTCTTGCTCGGGTGGTTCGTGGTTTTCGCAGGGTTCACCCACGGAGAATCACAAGAACCAATCTTTCTACACTACTGCAATTGTTTTGATTATCATTGGGATAATACTAATGATCATTTCACTTGTGGTCTGTGTCCTTCATACCAGAAGACGGAGGTACTTGTCGGGTTATCCATCTCCAGTTCAGGACAGGACAAAGAGCTACAATTACAATCCAGCCGCAGAGAAATCCGCAGAGTCTGTTAAGTCTGTTACGAGTTACGCTAGTAGAAAAGGAGGAGTACCGGATCAGAGCAAACTCTTGTTTCTTAATGATGACATTCAAAGATTTGACCTTCAAGATCTTCTTAAAGCCTCTGCCGAGGTTCTTGGCAGCGGAAGCTTTGGTGCTTCTTATAAAACTGGGATAGACCGAGGACTAACATTGGTCGTGAAGAGGTATAAACATATGAACAATGTCGGAAGAGAGGAATTTCATGAGCATATGAGAGGGTTAGGTAGATTGAAGCATCCAAATCTATTGCCTATTGTGGCTTACTATTACCGTAGAGAAGAGAAGCTCTTGATCGCTGAGTTCATGCCAAATCGTAGCTTGGCAAGCCATCTTCACGGTATGTAACATTCAAATTTTGTTTCTGTGGATACAAATTGTCAACTTTTAATCAGTTTTGAATATATAAAAAAATGCTCTTCTGTTTTTTTTTTTTTTTTTTTTTTTTTTTTTTTTTTTTTTTTTTAACGGAAAAATGCTCTTCTGTTTCAGCAAATCATTCTGTGGATAAACCTGGATTGGATTGGCCAACAAGGCGAAAGATTATACAAGGAGTGGCTAAGGGTTTAGGTTACTTGTTCAAAGAGCTACCAACCCTAACAATCCCTCACGGTCATCTCAAGTCATCGAACGTTGTCTTAGACGAATCATTCGAGCCTCACTTAACAGATTACGCGCTAAGACCAGTGATGAACTCAGAGCAGTCTCACAACCTAATGATAGCTTATAAATCCCCAGAGTACAGCTTAAAGGGACATATAACAAAGAAAACTGATGTTTGGTGTCTCGGAGTATTGATCTTGGAGCTGTTAACAGGTAAGTTCCCAGAGAATTATCTATGCCAAGGGTACGATGCAAACATGAGCCTCGTGACTTGGGTGAGTAATATGGTAAAGGAGAAGAAAACAGGAGACGTGTTTGACAAGGAAATGAACGGGAAGAAGAACTGTAAAGCAGAGATGCTAAACCTATTGAAAATAGGGTTAAGTTGTTGTGAAGAAGATGAAGAAAGGAGAATGGAGATGAAAGATGCAGTGGAGAAGATAGAGAGGTTAAAGGAAAGAGAGAATGATAATGATTTCTCATCGATGAATCATAATGTCTTTGCTTCTCGGTTAATAGATGATGATGACGACTTTGGTTTCGCCATGAATCGATGATGAGTTCATGGAAAAGGGTTTAAAATCAATTTGTAATCTTTCTTTGAGGCAAAAGAAACTGATGAATTTTTAATTATTTTTTTTGTTATGTAACTTTTTCTGACTTTATAATTTACTCTGATGGTGTAATTTGTAAATCCATTTAGGAGAAGTTTTATACTTTTAACTCGTTACCGGGAAAACGGTATACGTGTGGTTTGCAAATATTGTTACATCGTTTCTGGATAATCGATATTTTTATTTTATGCTTGTGAGTTATAATATTATACTTGTGAGTTGATGAAATGTCTAGACCACCATACCCATACGGCCATATCTTTTTAGAGCTATGAACTCCATCCTCATCTAACAATGGGTGCTTTACTTTTGAAAATTTTAAGAGTCAGGTTTATAAATATCTTTCTTTATGTTTTGTATTTATTCACACATTTTTCACATTCGATCTGATAACTCCATCTCAAACATACTCATGATTTGTGAATGAAAATGTAAATGTATTTCAGTGATATAGGTAGTCAAATCAATTTATTTTCAAGACAGCATATTTCCGTAACCCAAGGTGTTACAAAGACGCATGATATGAACTAATTTTCTATAGTCAGACGCTACAGGTTCATGAGTCAGTATCATACACATGAAGGGTTTCGAACAACCATCCCCTGAAGATCTGATGATGAACACAGTTGTTGTAGCATCACTTGAGATCGAATTTCAGGATAAAAACTTTTTCTCAGGGAATAAAGATTTAGGGCTAAAAATTGGATTTTTAGAGATATACTAATTACTACCCGAAGATGTCGGAGAGAGCTGGCCTTCTTGAAAATTCCAAGTACTAATGTAGGTACGGACGGCTGTACTTTGATGAGTTGACTAATAATAGTCTTCTTCTATAACTTGTTGCCCAAGAAAAAACAAACTATCAAAGGTAGACAGATCATTAAAAGGAATCAGACAAGAACAACTAGGGTTTTGTTGACCTAGCTGTTGAAGATAAAAACTTTCATCAAAAGATCTACCAAATGATTCTATTATACTTAACAAAATGATTTCGCTAAGTTCCATTATACGTCTGGCGAACAATGAGAACAGACGAAACAAAAGGTACGAAACTAACATAAAAGATCGTCTTATCTCAGGGGAGTTATCAGATGGTAGCAACAGACGAGCCAGAGATCAAAACGATAGGACATCTTGCAGTCTATGTGGGCGAAGAGATGCAAAGGTTTGTGATACCAACTAGGTATCTTCAATATCCTGAATTTAAGGCTTTGATGGATGAAGTAGCTGACGAGTTTGGGTATGAACATGAAGGAGGGATTCATATTCCTTGTGAAGAAACTGTTTTTGAAGACATTTTGATTAGATACATGTCTTGTGACAAGAAGAAATAAGTGTACAGACAATATAAATTATACAATCATTTTAAATATTTTTACCCTAATTGGCATGTTATCGAACACCTGGTGAGCAAACTTGTGTTCTTGAACCATTCTTTACCTAAGTGATTAGGTTTCTCTTCTGCTGCATTGGCATCAAAACACAGACCTTTCTTGGTAATGCAAATGCCGAGTCATTTAATTGTAAGACAGAATCAAGGAACAAAGATAATGCCATGTTCTTTAATCGTATCGATCACAATCCCAAGCTTTCCTTCAATTCTTTCTCCTTTTCTTGGTTCATAAGACACAGCGAAGACGTCTGCTTCCATTGAACGTTCAGCTATGAGCTTACCTATGAGTCTGCACGCTTCGTTATCCACAAGTGATGGTATATTAGTTCTTATATCTCGTGCATTTGTGGTGGCAACCGAAATGACTTTGCTTGTTGGCCTATGCATCACTTTCGCGTGTATGAACTTCCTGGAGAAGAACACATTGAGCAGGAAAGGCCTCATGTACATGTCTGTTCTCTGCTTCCATGACTTCTTGTTCGGTCTTTTCGCTGCTTCACCACGTGATCTTCGAGTCCACGCAGCTTGCACAAAAGAATCCTAAAACAATCCATCAAACAAAATTGTGTTATAAGGAAAATTAGATGCGAAGTTTCAATAACAAAAAGGATTCTTCTTGATGATGAAGAAGAAGAAACACTGAATTTTTTACATACCCAACACTAAAAGAATCAAGCTTTGAAGAGAACCACTCTGAAGCACATAAATGGCAAAAGCTCTTAAAGTAATTCTAGTTTCATGTTCATAAGGATTCATTAGAACCCTAGATGTTACTTTAAACCAACAAATCACAATCGCCTAAACTTGAACAACGAACTCAAATAGACAAGAACATATACTAAGCCACAGAATGAGAAAAAGCACAAAACCACACGAGCAAGGGCGGTTACGAAAGTATCTTTCCTAGAAAAGGGCACAGATAAAATTGAAATTAGACGGCTTTACCTTCTTGACAATGGGAGATGAGATTACAGAGCCTATTTGGATGGACAGTCTGGGAAATGAAGATTGCCATGAAATTGAAGAACCTGCTTTGCTTGACCGACTTGACCGAGTCAGAATCGAGTCGAAGGGGAAGATTGCCATGAAATTGAAGAACCTGCTTTGCTTGACCGACTTGACCGAGTCAGAATCGAGTCGAAGGGGACGAGTGAACAAGTTGATGAGACCAAGCAAGTCATCTTCGTCGAGCTCGATAGTGAGAAAGAAAAGCGATTCGAGAGTAAGACGGTGGTAAAATGATTGGATAGGGCTGAACAATCTGGTTTCGCCGGTCGGTTCTCACGAAATCTAATGAAATTGGTGAACCGGATCGAATCGTCATCCCCAAAACAAAAAAAAATTATATTTTTTTTGAGAAAATATAAGGAAAAATTGAAATAAATGCTTTTTTTTTGGTCAAAATTGAAATAAATGCTAGAAATTTAAAAATCAAAAAAAAAAAAAAAAATCTTGGGAGAAGCACATAAACCCTAAAAGCTTAAATCTTCCTGTAAATTAATATAGTGTACACTTTCACACAAACTGATGAAATTTTGGTTTTTTTTTTTCTTCTCTTCTAATTATGTTTAATTGAATATTCTCTGTTGCCCTCTTTCGAAACTCCTGTTCTGTCTCTGATCTTTGAGAGAACAAACGGAGACAGAGAGATAAAGGAAATGGCAATGGTTGTTCCAAAAGAAGGACTTGTGGTTATGGATAAAGAATCTGTTTCTGCAGCACCATCTGATTCTCATCTTCGTTTCCAACCTCAGTTTCCTGACTTCACGATTCCTGTTAAAGTTTGTTTCGTTTTCTTTGTTCTCTCTGATCTAGTCTCACTGCATTTGCTTATAAGGATATTTAAATTTGGTGTGCTGTGCAATTTGTTAATCTGTATTATGTTTTGGTAATGGTTTTATTTGGTTTGAATATGCAAACAAGGGGATGTTGTAAATCACTGTTGGGAACCAATGTTTTAATGATTGGACAATCTTTTTGAACCAATGTTTGTGTTTGTTTGATTCAGGATTTCTTCAAGTCTAGGGAAGCTCGTGAGTTTCTTAGTGGGGCTTTCGCTGGAGCTATGACCAAAGCTGTTCTTGCTCCTCTTGAGACTATAAGGTCTGTATAGTTCCTTCCCTTCATCTCCTTAGTGAAATCAGCCCACTTTGATGTCTAAATTTATAACTAAATTTCCTTTTGCTCTGTATAAATTTTCCAGGACAAGAATGGTTGTTGGTGTTGGATCAAGAAGCATTCCAGGTAGTTTTCTGGAAGTTGTACAGAAGCAAGGGTGGCAAGGTCTTTGGGCTGGTAATGAAATCAATATGATTCGGATAATTCCAACTCAAGCCATCGAGTTAGGGACGTTTGAATGGGTAAAACGTGCAATGACAACAGCACAAGAGAAGCTGAAGAAGATCGAGGATGCAAAAATTGAAATCGGGGATTTGAGTTTCAGTCCATCCATATCGTGGATCTCTCCTGTTGCGGTGGCTGGTGCATCTGCAGGTATTGCCAGCACACTTGTTTGCCATCCTCTCGAAGTCCTCAAGGTAATTAGTCAGTCAACCAAAGTCTTTTGCGCAAATTTAAAGCCTTTTCTTCGGTTCTTAGAGTCGGAAGGGACTGATTTTCTCTGATCTTTAACAGGATAGATTGACTGTTAGCCCTGAGATTTACCCAAGCTTAACCCTTGCAATTCCGAGGATTTTTAGAGAGGATGGAATCCGTGGATTTTATGCTGGTTTAGGACCAACTCTGGTTGGGATGCTTCCATACAGCACATGTTATTACTTCATGTATGATACAATGAAGACCTCGTACTGCAAATCTAAAAACAAAAAGGCTTTGAACCGACCAGAGATGCTTGTTCTTGGAGCTTTAGCTGGTACTTTCTTAAATAAAATTTTCCTTTTACACTATATCCTGACACAAATCTTGTTTAAGATTCATCGAGCTGTGGATGTTGTCAGGGCTAACAGCGAGCACTATAAGCTTCCCATTGGAAGTAGCGCGAAAGCGGTTGATGGTAGGAGCTCTGAAGGGGGATTGCCCACCTCACATGGCTGCAGCAATAGCAGAAGTAGTGAAGAATGAAGGAGTGATGGGACTCTACAGAGGATGGGGAGCTAGTTGTTTAAAAGTCATGCCTTCTTCAGGCATCACTTGGGTTTTCTATGAAGCTTGCAAAGATATTTTACTCGCCGCCAACACCAAACCACACCTATAATGACGAAACTTCACCATTATTACTTGAAGCTAAGCCTCTCATCACATTTCAGAGTTATGATTTAGGGAATGTGGTGACATGGCTTATGAGATGTTTTTGGCACTTGTTTCCCATGGGCAATAAGAAGCTGAGTTCTTTTTTTTTTCTATTGAGGCTAATTCTCTGTGTTCTTCTCAGTCAAAATATTAAAGGATAAAGAAGAGAGAGAGCAAATCAACACTAAACACAATTCATGTTCACATCATTTACATATTGTTATACCACCATCACACTTCAATTCGTAGATACAAGCATATATATACACAAGCACTTTCAAATATATATGTCTAAAGTCTGAACATTGTCCAAATCTGTATCCCAAAAGAAAATCTTCTAACCTTCTGTTTCTTCTTCTGAGACTTCACTCTCTGTAACAAACAAATCTGAAAGTTCAGAACTCACTAGGCTCTAGTACATAACTACATACTCAAGTTCTAGTGTTAAAGAGGAAAATACCTTCACCAAACAGTTGTTCGAATCGGGCTACTATATGTTTCCCATATGTGTATTTTCTCAAACTCTGAAGATGAATTTTCATTCTCTGCACCAAAATCTCCCTTTGCTGATCTTTACTGATCTCCAGAACTTTCTGGACCACGTAATTTGCAAACTGATCTTTCATCATCGCCTGCACAAGACAAAAGAGTGTTGCATAAGTCCAGTGTGAGGTGGTTTTCAGAGAGCTTGCTTTAGGATTGTGTTCTTACCAGCAAGTGATCGTCTCCCTCGTTTTTGCCCATTATCTCTTCAATCAGTAACTCTCTCTCGTTACTATCAGCGTGTTCCAAACACTTCTCCACAACGTTAGACGCGTATTTGTGCTGACTCATCTGAACAACATTCCCTGTCAACTTGTCAATGATTTGTCTCCGTTCATCTGGCTTACCTCTCTCCAGTACATGCTACAGGTAAAACATAAGCCAAAGCACAAAATTAAGGACCAAACGAATTCAAGAAAATGCTAGCAGAGACATTGGATACAAAATAAACCAAACCTGAGTGACATAATTCCCATACTGATCATGAGCAAGAGCATAAGCAGATTCTAGTATTTCATCAATTATACAATAAGTCTCCTCATCATCTGAGCAATGCTCCAAGATTCTCTATAACAAAGCAGACAGAAAAAGAATGAATATTTCAAGTTCAAAACACAAGAGGAGACAAGGCTCGCTGTTTTTCATTTACCTGGATAACTCGACATCCGTAAGGATGAGTAGAAAGAGTAGCGACTTGACCACGGAAAGCAGCAATTACGAACCCAATCCTACTTGCAGGCATACTCTCAATACACTTTTGGATAACATGATTCCCCAGCAATTACGAACCCAATCCTACTTGCAGGCATACTCTCAATACACTTTTGGATAACATGATTCCCGTTTTGATCTCTAACACACTTCATCACATTCCCATCGAGCTCACGAATTAGTTCTGTCTTTTGGTCAACATCTATCACTTCAAGGGCCTATGAATATCATAACGCACAAACAAGTACATAGAAAGTTACTACCATTTACTTAAGATAGTGACATTGATCTAAGGACATTGATGTTAAAAATTTTACCTTTTGTATCACACGACATCCATACATTTGCAAGCTTAGAGAAACCATCTGACCAGCAAGTTGCTTCACAAGTTCTTCTCTCTGTGCCGGTGTTCCATATTCTATGAACTGATCCAAAATCACAATTTAACAACAAACTCATGGGCAAAAAGTCTTCTCAATTTGGAAAAAAAAAAGAAGAAAAGTTGCTCACTTTTTGGATAACATAATTTCCAAAGACGTCAGTCATCAATTTTGAAGCTTGAGGCAGAACCTCACTGAAAACAGATGCCTTTTCCTCGTCGGAGCAATGCTCCAACTTCTGTTGAATAAAACGGCTGCCATGCTGATCGATGCTGAAGTGCAGAAAGGAGTAATAAAATAAGACTACGATGACACCTTTTGAAGCTTTCAAAACACTGAATCACAATTAAATGATAGGTATTGGAGCAGAAACAGTACCTGAATACAACAACACGCCCTACAATATCAGCCAGCTCAAGCTTTCGAGCATTTGGAGACTTGAGTTCATCAAGAAAAGAAGGTCTTTTGAGATCATCAACAACGCTGCTGGCTCCTCCTCTGTTCCCTTGCCATACACCAGGGTAGATCCCAGTGTTTCTACTTGGACCTTGTTGATGATACCTTGTTTCACTTCGTCTTCCAAAGTGGTTCATCATTCCACCAACCGGTGAAGACGGCATCAATGGACTAGCAAGAGGTGATCCTGGATACTGTGGCATGACTCCTACACCAGGTGGCACTGCAAAATAGTTTCCCATGTGCCGCGGACTTTGCAACCCGTAACTCGGACTCAAAGGACTGTTGAGAGATTCATGATTTGTCATATAGCCAGCAGCTTGTTGATCTTTCTGCCCGAAAGAATCAGGGCTGCTCTGAAATGAAGAACCATATGGATCTACTGGAGCCTGTTGAAAATATTGCAATTGAAAAGGGTCCACAAGAGAGGGAATGTTTTGCGCAGTTGATGACCCTCCAGGTAGAAGCCGAGCATTGTTGTAGCCCGAAGAAGTTGATGAGATATCATATGGCATAGGAACAGCCTGTTGTAGCCCGAAGAAGTTGATGAGATATCATATGGCATAGGAACAGCCGCTTCATGAGATGGGTATCCACTCATATATTGAGGGACAACACCAGAAGCAGGTGGGTAACCACTATAATTATATTGCGGAGGGTACATACCCGGGGACTGAAAGTTTTGATGGTAAAATTGGCTCATAGGTGTCATATATGCTCCAGTAGATGTATACATAGGAGGCGGTGCCAAACTGTGAGGAGATTGGAAAGTTGAATGTACCTCACCAGTTGCAATCTTCGGTAAACTTGGCATCATGTCCAATGTACCGCCCATCCTTGGATGAGTCATCTGTTGTGGCGAACCAGATTGAACCTGATACGAAGGTGTGTATTGCGGAGGCATTCTCCTTCCCTGAGATTGTTCATCGTCTTGATTCCTCCTTATTCTAGAAGTAGCTGAGGATGGAGGAGGAGCACCAAAAACAGGATTGATATCCTCATGGCTCGCTCGCCTCGCATTTAACCTCTCTTTCTGTGCATCAGCAGAGCTTTGTGAACCCAAATCAGCAGAAAAGGGATCTTCACTAGTAATAGCATTCATGGGGAGAGAAACTGTCTCCCTCAACAGATTAACCGAACCTATATCAGACTCTGGTAATATTCTTGTGTTTTCTGAAGATGTATCAGAAGATAGAGCATGGATGTCTTGTGCAATTGGACGATTCCCTGCCGAATGAGGCCGCTTGAACAAAAAAGAAAGTGTAAGAGGTAATCTTCCTTCATGTAAAGTGAACTTAAGCACAGAAAAACGATCAAAAGGCTAATATTAAAGTAGCAAGGGATACAATAAGGAACCATGTACCTGAATCATATCAGCTAACATCTTACGGCGACCAGCTACAGAAGCATAAGATTGTTGTTCACCCGATGATGCCTCATCCTCGGGCTCCTCTCTATGGGTAGAAAGAGCAGTTCTAGAAGAATGCAAGGACGGTCTTAACCCCATATTATCCCAGGAAGTAGTTGCGTGCTGATTCTCCCGTGAGATCAAGGGAGGAGGGAGTCTCGGATTCAAGTTAATGTTGGACAAATAGTAAGCTACATACGCAGGATCCCTGCGTATCTCTTCTTCTGAGTCATAATTCTCAATTGCCCTACTCAAAACTTCAGAACTACTACCTTCCTGTTGTTTCAAGAGATTCCTAAGAGCTGCAAAGGAACCTTCCATGCTCGGCGGCGCACTTCCGCTCCTACTAGGGATCTTCCCGGTATTATCACCACTATCCAAACTATTTCTTTTCATAAGAAACCCTAAATCTTCAACACCCATATCAAGTGAACCAAAGATCCCACTACTGCTAGAAGCCTGCCAATTTTTAATATGATCACCCTCAACCATTCTCATACTGCTCTGCGTCGAAGTCATACTTCTTTCTCTATACAATCAAGTTTCTATATTATCATACAAGGTAAATTTCACACCACCTGACACAAAGAAATCAAGGCAAAACTTCAAAGTAATTATACAAAACCATAGTCTAATAAGAAAACAAAACCTAAGAACTTTAAGATATGGTCCCAAATTCCATTAATCACAACAACAACAAAACAAGTAATCAAACAAATAAGAACAAAATTATACATCAAAGATCGAAATCTCAGTCATGATTTTTCCATTTTAGTAGCTTGAAAATTCAGTCAACCCACATAATCAGCAAAAAGAACAACAAGATCATCAAAAGACTCCATCTTTATTAAAGCACACGAAACCGTTGAACTTATCCATCAACCTCGTCATAAACAAAAAATCATATCCAAAACCTATCTATAATCAGGGATCAAATTAAAACAAAAGACTTAACTTTAATCTTTTTTAATTCATTAACTAGTTCCTTGCATGACTTGTAGAAGAAAAAAAACTAGTAGAGACACAGAAGAAGAAAGAGGGAAGAGGAGAGACAGAGTTAAGTACCTGATGGTGATATTCAAGCATCCATGAAAGTGTTTTCTCAAAGAGCTCGAAATAAAAATGTCGAGGAGAGAAGAGACCCCAGAGAAAAAGTGAGATAGAGAGATTAAAACTAAACCCTTTGAAAAGTTTACTTCCAAGGGTCGAGTCACCAAGTCAAAGACTTGGCTAAATGTTTTTTCATTGTTCACGCCAATTATTGGGATGTTTAGTGATTTTAATTTAATACCCTAATTTTCATTAAATTGGTATTTCAGAACAAACATTATAATTTGGTCCCACTATGCCTTCAGCCATTTTTGGATGCACACTTTGTTTGAAACAATTTAAGGATTAATATCATTTGGTTTTGAGGAAAAAAAAAAAAACAAACATTATAATATTCTAGAATCAGTGACGGATTCGCAAACGAAGAGGTCGTCGTCTTATGTATAATGACTAAAAATACCCTACATATGTTCTTTGACAATGGTTCTGAAGAAAGCCCTTTTTGGTCATTTTGAGGTTTGCTCCAAATTGGTGGCTGGGTAATGCTACGTGTTGATACTTCTAGTTCGTAGAGATACGTTCACGTGGCTCTGTATCTTTTGCCTGTTACTGGGTTACGCTACCACCACCACCACCCAAAAGAACACACTTCGGTTTTGCCTTTTTTTTTTTTTTTTTTTTTTTTTTTTTTTCTTTTGGTTTTGGCCTTTTTTTTTTTTTTTTTTTTGCTTCTTCTTCCTTATGGCTTGTTTGGTCCTGAAAGACTAATTATCCAAAAATAATGAAAGTGATAGAAGAACAAGACATTTACATCAACATCATCATCATCATCATCATCATGGATTTAGCTTCCCATCAACAAGACAACATTGGATTCTTTCATATGTGCTAAATCCAAACGACAACAATTAAAAATGGTCCCTTAACCTATGACCAAAGACCAAAGTAAGTGTGCTTCTTGTAATGGACCCTTATTGCAAAGATAATGATGCAAATGGAACAAACACATATTTTCTTGGATTTTGTCTGCAAAAAGAAGAAAGATAACCCATAAACAAGAATCTTAATGATCGGAGAATCATTGTGTTTTTCATCAACTATTATCAACAAGGGAATAAAATTGGAGATGGGTGTCTTTGAAGCTTCCCAGAAGAAAAGTTGAGTTTTTTCATCTTTTCTTCACACCATAGAAGATGCTCTTTACTGATTTTACTCATCCTCAAAACCCGTGTTGCGAGTTTTATATCAATGGCTGCAAACAAGAGTTGAACACCTTCCCATGTCTGTGGCCATGATTTCTTTTTTAGCCCTTTCGTCTTCTTTGAAAGCTCCTTCGCTTTCATCCTCTTCTGCAAATGTTTTTCTCTTGTGAGACACCAAAGAAGCATTACATAGCTTCTACGCAAAAACATTTATGTACCTTATCAATGGATGACTGAACCAGTTGTAATGGGGTTGTCGAACTCATATGGTTGTTACCAAACAAGTTGATACCCCCACTTGGTTTCTTCTTATCCATTTTCAAGAAAATGTTGAAAGTAAGAATCGAGCTCTCGATGATTTTGATGAGATCTTCAGCGAGGACCATGAAGCCTGTATCTTTCTCCATCTCCTTTTTATCTGACCCTGAGATGTTTTGAACATATCCAACTTAAAGTGTCACTAACTTCACATAAGGATTTTAAGTCGGGATGTCAGAGTTCAAGAAATCACCTTGAATCTTAGGCGCTTGAAGTAGCTTAGGCATTGCATTTCTAGCACGTGCGTAAAGTTCACATCTTGAGCACTGTTCAAATGGTTCATTTTCTATATACCTCTGCAACAAGACCAGGAATTGCTGGAACTGTTGAGCAGTATGGTTGTAGCAAGTCGGGGTTACAGGTTGGCATGAGAATAAGTGGCTCAGCTGCGTATATTGACAGTGAAGTGCCTCCCAAGTGAGGCAGAGTTGAGCAACATAAGCCGTCTCTAGATCTTGATAAGGGTCAATCTCTGTTGGCTGCAAATGTTCCATATCTTCCTCGGGAACATCCATCTTCTTCAGAGAAAGACATCGAAAAGGCGAAGATAGCTTCTTAGATGCAGATCTTGGCGATGGAGTTGAAGGACTTGGAGCAATTCCAATACCTGAGGAGTAAGGAGAGTCAAGAGTAACCAACATATCCATGGAGATCAAAAGCTATTAACTTTAAAACAATCTTTGAGTATGTTGACAAGATGATTCAAGAGTTAAAGATCAAACTCGATAAAGCCATTGACAAACTCAGTAATAGACAGATCAAAGGAAGAAGCTTTTACCAGTTTCCTTGAGCTGCTGAGAGCTTAGACGATCAAAGAAGAGCATACGCTCACAATACTTTTCATAGACAGCATCAACACCTCCCCACCATTGAAGTCCTTCAGCGACCACATCTCTCCACTCACTTGAACACTTATCTTCTCCCTTATCATCTTCGTCTAGATATGTTTCATCTTCTTCTTCTTCCTCTTCCTCTTCCTCTTCAGGTATCAACACCATGAAACTGTTTCTTCTTAACTCCTTAAGCCTTCTCTTAACCTCATTGGTAATGAAATCATCATCGTCATCTTCGATCTCATCTCCTTTAGCCGAATTTGTCACACCAGTGTCAGTGTTCCCACTCCTTGCCTGCTCTTGCTGAGTCAATATCGTCTCCTCTTTCTCCTTTTCAAGGTTTGGCTTCCGTGACTTCCGAAATTTTTTAACTTTCAAGAAATCCATTTCCTCGAACACTTCGTGAGTGTCGCTTGTTAAAAGTTTAGATCTAAATTCAGTTTTTGTTGCATGAAAAAAGCGTTTCTCTAACGCCAAAACAGACTCAATGGAGAATCAACCAAACACACAAAATGCGTAAGATCTCAGAGAATCATGATGACCAAACCCTAGAGAATCAGAGATGCCGACAGAAGATGAACAATGCATAAGAAACACACTTTAAACCATCAAAATTTCCACCAGATCAGTCATTTATCTGAAACTTTAGATCGGATTTATCTTTAGCTAATATCTAAACACACTAGCATTCCCTGATAAATCAAACACTCCAGTGAAACTACACTGAGACTGTGTGAAAAAAAGAAAGAAAACAAAAAAGATTCAAAATTTAAGTGAGAAAGAGAAACCCTTTAAGCAAAAACAAAATCGAAAGTGAGAATTGAAAACGAAAGACAAAGACAGGAGATTAAAGAACTTAGAAATGTTTGTAACGCAGGAGAGAGAGAGAGATATAATAATGTCTTGACACAAGGGACAGAGTCACAGAGAGAGCACGAAATAAATGTGAGAAGGAAGAGGTATTTGATATCTAAACAGATCTCATTCAATTCATAATTAAACGCTCTTCAACTTCTTTTTTTGATTTCAAATTCCAAAGAAAACAATAAAAGGAAATTATAAATTTTATTCCCTTTCCTCAAAATTAGGTCTGGGCCTTAATACCGACCCGAAAGGTCCGACCCGCGCCGACCCGAATTTGTCGGGTTTCCGGGTTGGCCCGATCCGACTCCAGAAACCATTCGGATCCCGAATAAATTACTTAATTAAAATCGAGCCGAACCGACTAAAACCGTGATAACCGATTGAACCGACATAAACCGAAGGATACCCTAATTACTTCGAACAAAACCCCTAATTTCTCCAACATTAACTCATTCGCCTCCTTTTCATTCTCTCTCTATCCCTCTTTCTCTCAAAGGCGATTTCCGACCAACTTTCCGTTCATCTATCCGATCTCGTTGTTTCTTAGCTTTTATTGATCATGTTTGTTGTATTCGTTTAGTTAATTACTTTAATCGGTTTAGAATCTTCGATTTCACCTTTGAATCTCGAAAATTCTTAGATCTTTTATTGATCAGGTTTGTTGGTTTTATCTTTGAATTGATTTCGGTTTTGTTGGTTTTTTATTTGATTTGAATTCGGTTTAAATCGGAAAACCGATTAACAATAACCGAACTGATCCGTAATTCTTATTTTGGTCCAAATCGGACTAATTTGATTTTCACAAACCCGAACCGAAAACTGATTAAAATTAACCGAACCGACCCCCAATTATAATACGGTTTAAACGGTCTAATTTCATAATTTCAAATAAACCGAAATCGAATAAACCCGAACCGCGCCGAACCGAACCAACCGTAAGCCTAGGACTACTCAAAATATTACCATTTCCAGTCAAAACCCTCACACCAAAGAGCCAATTGACCTTTTTCTTGCGTCGAGATTGTCTTTAACTTTTTTTTTTTTTTTTTTNTTAAAAATTTTGAAAGTAAGAAATATAATTTTTTCTTTTGGCATGTTATTAGAATTTGAGAAGTAGAGATCTAATAAGAAGAGAAGAAAGCAAGTAAAGTAGTAAGTGGTGGTGGGGGCATTGCATCGTTCAGAGAATATTGTCAGAAAAGCCGCGTAATCTGTTCTTCTTCCATTTTTGGTCATTCCTCTTTCTTTTATTACATTTTAGCCCTCTTCCTTATCATATATTCACAGATCTTGTCTTATACTTATTACTAACCACTGACTACCTCTGTTCTGTCCACTTTGATTGAATTGGTTTAGTTTTAAAAATTTATTTTGGTTATTTCAGGTTCTATCGAGTGAGATGGAACTAAACCGAATTGAAGAGTATGTGGTCATGTGGTCTCTCTCAAAATTTCTTAGGGACCTACTTTACTTCCTCTTCTAAGTTCATCCGATCTTCGTTTCATTTTAATTCTGCTCCACTTCTGATGAAACCTTCTCTACTCAGTTTGTATCGAGTTTGACTTCTACAAAAGATTATTTAGCTTCGTTTGAGTTCCAAATCCAATTAATCAGATTACTACCATCCTCTGGATATCTCTTTGTCTTTATGGTAGGTTTTATTATTACATAGGGACTGGTATTGTTGATTTTAAGCCAGAGAATTGAACCAAAAGGTTACTCTTTTATTTGTCAATATGCATGTTGATTGTGAATATCTATATGCTCTTGCATCTTTTAATTTATGTGAACAAAGTTTCTGAGGTTTAGAATCTAAGAGTAAATGCTTCTTTGTCTAATAAGCTACAAGCTTGTGTATATATGCTTCTCACGTACTGTTGTGGTTGTTACTCTTATAGACATACTTGGGATCAAAACTGTTCTGTTTAGGTTAGTCTAATAGTTTTCTTATGTGTTAGTGTCTCCTTCTTTGGTGCTTTAAAGTTTTACCCATCTGTAGTTTCTGTATTCTTAGAGATATATATGTAATCAAATGTTGCAGAATAGTATGAACCGCAACAAAGATAACCTTGAGCCGACAGATAAAGATGAAAGTGCATTCGGAAAGCTTTCAGATGATCTCTTGATAGAGATATTTATCAGAGTTCCAATAACAAAGTGGATCAAATATCTTGTGTTAGAAAACAGTGGGCAACTTTATTCCGCGGAGAATGTTTATGGCAAGCTGCTCTTAATCGCGTGTATCCTCTAGCTAGCAAAACTACGAGATGGACTGGACCAATCCGTCAAGGATTAAGCAAAAGGTGACTTCATATCTATGGAAAGCTAGCTGAAAATTTTCTATCGAATATCTATAGTTAGATTCAAGAAAAACTCACTAGCCTTTTAGCTGCAGGAGATATGTGGCTTTATACATCAGCAAAAACGTATTAGGTTTGGCTACAGACATAGATGAGATGCTGGGACATATGTACTTGTTCTTGAAAGATCAGCTTCAACTTTCAACTACGCCTGCTTCTGGCATTTTGCATGGAACCTTGATCGGTAAATGGCTATAAGCTTGTTTCTCAGTTGCTATGCAATTGGCTATAGTTCATAAATCCACTGTTGATTGCTAATGACATTTATCTTACATTCTGATAACAGATCAACTGATTGTTTGTGGCAAATCGAAAGAAGAAGCTGATGAGCTTGCAACAAAGATTTGGGTAGCTCTTGTAGACAATTTGGAAGATACCAAACATACTTTTATCGCGCTGAAATCCATTGCAAAAGATTATGATGTAAGGGAAACAATGAAAACTTTAAACCTTTTCTGTTAGTAGAAAACTAAGTTAGTCTCTAATATGTGAAGGGCTTTCTTCCATATCCATATGCAAGACCGATGAAGATGCAGTGGAAGGTGTTTGAGAAACTTTTTGTGGATTTCCGTGACTTGCTTGATCATTCAGAGTACTGTGACCTAATTGGAATTGCCAAGAAGAAGTTCCAAACAATACCTTATACTTGGTTAGGCTATTAAACTTAGCTTTTTACCCTTTTCAAGTTTATACAGCTTTGTAAAGTAACTAGAGGTCCAAATCTCCAATATACTTGAACATAAGACAATGGCTCTAACCATAAGGGTTACTGAAATTTTTCAAGAGATCTGGAATATCATACCCCAGCATATCATCAACATTCTGCAGCATTTTAGGCTTTATCTTCTCAAACTTGTCGATGTTGTAACCACTTAGCACCTCCCTGAATTGCTCTACATTTGGGAAATCTCCTTTTGGTAAGTGATACTCTCTTTGTACCTGTTTCATGTCCCACATTACAGTTAAAACACATTATTATAAGATATTTACAAATCAGAAATGGTGTTTTATAAAGATCCCCAGAATCAAACTAACCTTCCAAAAGATGTCTTCCAAGTTATCTATCAGTTTTTGTTGAGCTTTGGCTTTCCCTATTAAAGCTGGCATCTCCTTCTTCAAATAGCTCATGATGTACGCATGTATCTTTGCTGCTCTTGCCCGTTTCACAAACTCGTTTATCTGTTAGATAGAAATAAAATATGGTTAGATCCAGTCAGAGGGGAGGGAGCGAAAGAAAGAAAGGTGCACACTCACTCGACGATCACAAGCTTTCTTTGGAATGTCTTTCAAATCAGCGAGAAGGTCCTCCTGCTCCTTTTCAAACAATTCTCTCCCAATTGGACCAGATGCAGCTTCGTTTATGGGTTTATCAGAGAACGAACTGTTCAAAGCAAGCAAAAAGGACATCAAACCATAAATTTTAGTTTTCAGTCGCTCTTTCTGTAAGCAAAACACTGCCAAGAAGTTGATGCAACAGGTACGCTTACCCAATGTAGACTCGGCAAACCTCAGGAGTATTGAGAACTTTCCCAAGTGACCACATGAGAGCTCCATACACCCTCATTAGCTATACAAGATACGGATAAAGACATGTAAATGTCTCGGAACATGCAAAACAATCAAGGAAGCGCAAGGAACGATAACAAATCAGGGCATCAACCTGCTGAGTGTCCACTTGGTCAGCCTTATTCAGAACTACGCGAATCTTGTCATCATGACCGCGTAAAGATGAAATTACACGCTTGAACTCATCACTTACATCCAGCTTGTGAGGGTCAAATAGGAGTAGAATGAGATCACACTTAGCGGCAAACCATGATGTAACACCAGTAAATTCATATGCTCTCTGTGTCCTTTGCTTCTCCCCTGCTAAAACTCCAGGGGTGTCGACAAATGTTACATGCTCCAGCAGCTTAAACAAAGATGAATGGATCATTAGAAGCATATCAATACAAGCAGAAACACAATCTTCTCAGAAGCATGAGGTTAAACATACAGGGTGAGGCATCTGAGAGCATTCAAACTTTGACAAAAACGCAGTCCCAAAAGTTGTAAGACCATTAAATGGCATATCTGCTTGAACCGCTACTGTGTTTCCTGGAATACTTCGTTCATCAGGTCCAGACTGTAAAACACAATAAAAATATCGAAGTCAACCACATAGCTGAAACTTAATATGTGCATTATTATTATTAAATATAGGAACCAAATGGTCAGCAGAAGATGATGGATCAACGACTAAAAAGACTAATACATCTTCCCATAAATGAAACCTTGTCAATTACAAATTAACATACCATGACAACAACAAATCTGTCAGTAGTCGGTTCTGGCCCAATATGAGCTCCTGGATATGACAGTTGAAGATATAAGAAGCTGTTTTGTGGTTAATCATTGACATGTATGTATCTTTTTTAAAAAAACATTGAAACTAGTTAGGTGCCAGAAGGAGAAGAAGAGAGGATAAGATGTATAACTTGCCTGGATAACTAGCTTTAAGCAAATGCTTAATGAATGTTGTTTTTCCTGTGGAGTATTGACCCAGAAGCATTACCATAGGTTTTGCATCGAAATCACTGTTAGTCTAAGCAAACACAATTAATGAGTTCAATGGCTGAATCTAGTTTAGAACACACTAGTATGTTGAACTAAAATAACATTTATCCAGAATAATCACTATAGTGGATAATAATTTAACTAACAATTATCCAGAATAATCACTACAGGGAATAATAACTAAAATAACAATTACCCAGAACTACTACTATAAATCAATAATCACTAGCAATGCCAGCTTACCAACAAAGGGGATACAAAATCGTTAAACCGATAGGTTACTTCAAGTGGCTTCAGCTTCTGAATATACAACCTCTTCAGGCCATCCACTATAGATGTTACGGAGGACAGAGAAATCTGAGAACAAGAAAATCAGTTTTCAGAAACGATAGATGTAAATTACTATATATTAGCAGCTGATAAAAACTTGACATAAACTCTACCAATGGCCTTTTTGAATACATAACAAAAATACGGGTAAGAGCAACCAAATAGAATCTTTACTAAATCTGACAACTATGGTTGGTGGTTAAATAGACTGCAGTCTGCTTGGGGCAAAACAAACCTTTTTTGATGATTTAGAAGAGAACCACTGAGCTGTAAGTGAGGTGTCTGCAGTCGGGCTACCTGAATAATAGAAACAAGTGAGAAATATAATTACAAAATTAAACTGTCGCATCTACAGTATGAAAATATTCTTTGTACCATTATTAGGATCACTGGACTTTGTTGAATGCTTCTTCTTCTGTTTTAAACGAATAGTTGTAAGTAATATTTATTCGAACTCAAAAAGATATAAATCGAAAAACTACAGGCCCAATACTAACCGCCATTAACACAGCCAGACCTTCCATGGTGGGAGGATTCATGTTTTCGAAATCAACTACAAACAGCAAATTGTTGCAGAAACAAAACAATAGATTAACAGCTATTATAGTGAGCATATTGAGACGAAGACAGCACTTAAGCAGAAGTTGGAAAAGATAAAGAAAATGAATTCACGATCTAATCACCATACCATCGCTATTAAGAACTTCATTTGATATTTCATGTCCAGTTTGAGCCAATGAAACAAGCTGCAAAATTGGAAAGAAACAATGCATAAGATTCACAACGAGACATGGACATGCAGATATAAGATGTAAACTGGATCTCAACCTGCATGGCAACAATAAAGTCCTTGAAACCAAGATAGCCCTGTCTCTTTGAATCTGCAATTGCCCAGATCTATCAACAAATCAGAAGGGGAAGCAGCATCAAGATAGCCCTGTCTCTTTGAATCTGCAATTGCCCAGATCTATCAACAAATCAGAAGGGGAAGCAGCATAAGGCTCACGGTTAGCACATTTCTGACAGTTGAAATGAAGCAATAAAAGGCTTAATGCTTTGGCAGGCAACCAATTTAACACAATGATATACTACCACCACAAAACTACGTGTCAGACTTGATCACATAAAAAGCTCTAAAATCATTCAAGTAATCACGCATGCGTCTCCCTCAAGTGAACTTGTTCAAACATTATATAGCCCCCAGAGAGTAAATAACAGAACCCACATTCAACTTATTAATAATAAAGATTCCTACAAGTAACCAAACCAACGGAATCAATTCAACACGAGCCTTACCTGCTTTAACTCCGGACGAGACAAATTCGACATAGAGAAGAACTTAATGGCATCGTTACCAGTAATGCGTCCATCGCCGTCTGTTCATTACACCAAACAAGAGAAACTCTTGGCACATAAATTGAATAATAGAATAGCAGTAGCAGTAACAGGAGAAAAAATACATTAAATGAGACCTGAATCAGCGAATTCGAACCATTCCTTGTAGATCATTTGATTCTCCTTAGAACAAGAACCAGCTGCGACGGATTCGATCTCCATCTCGAATGGCTAAAATCTAAAGAAAAGCGGACAAACAAAATTCTCAGGTGTGAATCCAGATTTGCAGATTTTTAAGCTATTATAAGAAGATGAGATTTGGGTAATCAAAGGAAAGTTTTGTAAACGTAAAATTACAGTTTAAGAGAGAGCTTTTCACGACAAGGGAGGGGAAACAGAATTATTAGAATTCAATAAAGTGCTACATATTTTCATAATCTTTGCATATATGCCCCAACAATTATTGATTTACTTTAATAACCCACACTATTAAAAATGGAGAACACCCAAAATCTATCTCTACTTTTTTCATTGAGTATTTTCATTTTTGAACTATTATATTTGGATTTCATGACAAAAAAAAAAAACTTTAATTTGGAAAAATTTAATCTGAAAAACGAATTAATTCAAATTTTCTATTAGAATGAATAATTTTTTGTTAATTTCAACTTAATTATTAGCATCGCTGTTAAATGATCCTGATTAGAACGCCCCATCACTTATTATATGACTAATTTATTAGAGAAAAACGGTGTTGATTTTGAGACAAACAAAAACTTTCAAAAAAATTGATCAAAATGTCGTCGTTTCCCCAATTTGGGGGAAAATTAAAATTATCTAACAGTTTAATGACGGTGAAACAATGACGTTTTGGGCAAAAAAAAAGAATCGCTTATCTCAAAAAGATACATTTTTCTCTAATAAATTAGTCGCATAATCAAGTGACATGGCGTCCTAGTCAGTATTATTTAAAGGTTTAATAACAGTGTAATCAGTTAAGTTGAAATTAGCAAAAATTTGGTCGTTCATATAGGAAATTTGAATTTATATGTTCATGTTAAATTTTGCTTAGTATAATAATTCGGAGATGAAAATACTGAATGAGAAAAGTAGAGATAGTTTTCGGCTGTTTCCCCTATTAAAAATCTCTGTGATCCTTTTTTTCTTTTACTTATTATATGATTTTTTTTTTTTTTGTTGGGGTTACTTATTATATTAATATGAATAGAAAATATTATACAAGGGGTTTTGGAGCCCGTTCTTAATTGTTTTAGCTAAGGATGTTGAAATGGGCTTTCGAGTCCAGTCCAGCTCTGACCCTTTTAAGTTGTAACCCTTTTGAACCTGTTAATTCGTTGACCACAGTCCAGCTCTGACCCTTTTAAGTTGTAACCCTTTTGAACCTGTTAATTCGTTGACCAAAAAAAAAAGAACCTGTTAATTCATGTAATTATAAGTATAACTCTATTGAACTCTTTTAAGCATTGATTTTGTTTTTTATCTTATAATTATGGTTGAAAAAGTATGGTAGCTTCTATTGCAGCTGCCAAAGTATATAGCAAATCAGATAAAGTTCTGAGATAGAATAAACCTGGCAAGAGATTAGAGTGATGGGTAGGAATGCATCCTTCAGACAAAGATTTTTTGCTCCAAGGAATTGGGATGAGGATGGCTCGAAGCTCGGTTTACTGGTTTCCAGTTAAATCAGACATAACATAACATACAAATCTATCTGAATCGATCAGATAAACAATACCTCAATTTTAATTGTTTTTGTAGCCAGTCGAATTGAAACATTTGCATTTATATATCAATCGAGTTCAAGATAAATGTGAATACTACAACTTCAAGTTAATCATTGATCAAAGTATATATATCATTAGGGTAAACAATTAATATCTTTTTTACCCACAGTCCTATAAAATATATTCTGCCCTAGGGGATCCGTCTGTGTCGGCCCTTGGACACTATGGAAGGGCTTTTATTTCTCGATATAACTTATCAATTCCACCATGGAACCAACCACAGCTAGGAACAAGGCGATAAAGCAAACATAACACATTACTTTCAGTCCAACTCATCTTAGAGAAATACTTCTTCATCTTGGTATGTGAAATGTGTATCGGCGGGACCAGAAATTTTGGGGGCCCAAAGCGAACATGGTGACAAAAATATTTTTGAGGCCCTCCTGACCATAAAATTTCGAATCGCAAAGATATTATAGTTTATTACAAACGAGTTTTTCTTTACTGTTTCTTGTAACAAAATATATATCTTTTTTAGTCGTTTGTGGGTATTAGTATCGTATAAAAAAATTGTAAACTAAAAAATATGAATTGAACCTTAAAACATATTAACATTATCTTAAGAACATTCTAATAAATAATCCCATATATATTATTTGAGAATCAAAAAGGCTTAGGTGTCATCGCTAGAATCGTTCTCAAGGATCATATTTACAAACATGCCATTATAACAAAAAAATTACATTTTTAACAAAAATATTATAACTAAAAAAATTAAAGATAAACACTAACATTTGATTTAAGCTAACTATTAAATCAATATAAAAAAATAACAACAAATATATCGCAGAAAAAAATAAATCGGTGTCATTAGAATCCCATATATGTTATTTGAGAATCAAAAAGACTCAGGTGTCATCGCCAGAATCACTCTCACAGACCATATTTACGAACATGCCATTATAATAAAAATTATATATTACATTTAACAAAAATATTATAAATAAAAAATTAAAATAAACACTCGCATTTGATTTAAGCTAACTATTAAATCCATAAAAATCTAACAACAAATAAATCGCAGAAAAAATAATAATTCGGTGCTATTAAAATATTATAATATCCCCTATATATATATATTATTTAAACTAATTACAAATATAATTTCTTAAATATTAATACCGCACATTGTGTAGAAAATCATCTAATATTAACATTATCTTAACAATATTCTAATAAATAATGTATTATTAAAGCCCATGTTGAAACTATTAAACTATTAAAAGAAGAAGAAAAAATTAACAAAAGTACTTAGCCTCGTGACTACATCAATAAAAAATTACAAAAAACATAACTAAGATGTGATTTGAACACTTTCCCCTATCGACACCTCAACATGAAGACCACTAGACCAAACTAGCAACATATGTAATGAACCCCTTCAATATGGTATATATTTTGGGGGCTAAAGCAAATGTTTCAGTTGCTTTGTTGAAGAGTATGTTCTCGCTCCAATAAAACTGAAGATTACGTTGAAGAAAGGAACATCAAAGCTATAACAATGGTTATAGCCACATAACATGTCCTCCACACCAATCTAAAAAGGTTAAATGTTAAACTTTCCAAGTAATGGTATGTTTATCGAATATCCAGATGTGAAGAATTTGTTGCCTCCATATTTTTTATCGCATTTGTTTTCAACAAACCGAAAAATCGGTTGCGCAAAAAACTGAAAATGTTATGATTTATTTTTCATTAGCTATCCAAAAGAAAGTGCATTAAAAACCGATCTTTATCTCATGTTCGTTTTGGGTTTTATCTGATAGGTACCGATCATTTGTAAACCTACGTAAGCATTTTGAAAGCAAATGAGGCAAACCCCAATGCTAGAGAAAATATTCAGAGGCATTGTTTCCAAATGAAAGATAGCCTAAGCATCCACATAAAGTGTAGAAAAATATGGTAAATGTTACAGCCAAAAGACTATCTCTTTTCATGGCTTTGTTCTCATCAGGACTAGATCTTAAATGTGTCCTGTAAAAAACATAAATAAAATAATTACAAGTTATTAAATGGTGAAAACTCAGATCATTCACTGATCAGTATTGCAAATTAGCTACAGCTACAAAATTGTTACCTAAATCTCTCGATGAGAACCATGGGAAAAGAATATGCAAATGCAATATTTCCAACCACTTGAAAAAAAATCCATATCTTTTGAGCTAGTGCTACATCAATTCCAACAATTGTGCAAGTCATCATCGTCGTTACAACTGGATCCCCATCTTTTCATACGGTAACATACAAGCCATTGGTATTACAATTGTTTCTTTTTTTTTGATATATTGGTATACAACTAAATCATGTGAAGAATTACAACTTCATTTTTAAATATGTACATATATTTATATAAATTAATAATTAGTTAGGTATATAACCTACAAAATTATATAGTAACAAATAACCCACAGTAAAAATTGGTGTAAAAAACTTAATCCGGTATGAATTGGTGTAAAATTTAATGTCAAATTTTTGGAAAAGCAAATCTTAAGCAATTTTTAAATAATTTTTAAGCAATTTCAAAGTAAATATTAATCAATTTTTAAGCAAATTTTATGGAAATCTTAAATATTTTTTTAGCGATTTCTAAGCAAGTATTAAACAACTTTTCAGCAATTTCTAAGCAACTTAAAAAAAAATCTAAGTAAATATTAAGCAAAACTCAAATTATTATCTTAATGACTTGACTAGATCTAAGATTTATATCAATTTTAAGCAAATAACAAATTAAATTATCTTAATTATTTGTCCAAAAATTATTATGTACATAATTTCACTTCTTCCAGAAACTTGACTTATTATTACAAGAACTTGAATATTTTTTTACTGTGGACCAGAAACTTTTAATTTATAAATAAATATAATAACTATAGTAAACATGATGCTAATCTACACAATCCCTTTACATTCTATGTAATAGCTTTGAATGGTTATAAAATTTTGCTTACATAAATTTGTATAACTGTGTTATTTTTCTTTTTTATATTTATTATTTGATGTTTTATTATAATTTATAGTAATTACAAAAAGTAATAAATTCTTTATATAATTTTTTATTTAATTTTATTCTTATTCAATATTGTTAATATTTGATAAAGAAGAAAATTTACCATCCAAAATGTAAAAAGTCTCGGTTGGTCATCATTATATTTGAACGGATAAACTTCTAGAAATCAAAGTAAATTTTTGAAAACTTATCAACATAAGCACATAAATCTATAAATATATGTCATAGGTTTCATGACAAAAAAAATATATGTCATAGGTTATATATATATATATAATATTTAATATATTTACATAAAATAATATATTCATCTAAAATAAAATATATTTTTTGTCAAAATATAATTTATATTTAAATACTATTTTATAATCTCATATCTTAAATTTATATTTAATACGAATAAAATTATTGAAGTATGTTATGTTTTGCAGGTCCAACGAAGCCCAACCCAAAACAGATATTAATGCTTCGTGTTTGTGAACTTGATCCATTCACCCTATACGAATTTTCTTGGCAGTTTAAGTATTACATTATCATCTCGTCGTGAATTGGTGTAAAAAAAAAGAAATTCTATATTGTTACATTATAATCGTGCGATATATACCATATAAATTGGTGTAAGAAAGAGAAATTTTTTTTTCAATTTTTTCAATTTTGCTTTACAACTAAATTTTTTTAAAAAAAATAATCATACCAAGGTAAGCTCGAATATCATCCATATAAAATGTAATTTCGTTGTCCGATAACAGGATCCGGCCCACGATAACAATTAGAGAGCATGAATGAAGTGAAATAATTCATAAAAGATAAAAAGAGCGAAGCGGAACTCCCATGGGTCCAACCAATCTGAGCTATAGCCCCCTGTCACATACAACACTATAGATGTTATCACCGCCGTAATGATGTGTGCTCTGGTCGTAAGCCATGTTTCCGTACGCTTCTGTTGACCATCTTCATCGACTTTTTTTGTCGGGTCTGACACGATATAAACATCACCTTATTCTATGTTTATAGTGTTCATAGTGAGAGAAAGAAGTATTTAAGTCAAAAAGTAAGTGAAGATTCTAGGTAATATTTGGTTTTGTTATCTCTCCAAAAACAAGTTTGTCGTCAAATGTTATTTGTCCACGAGGATCTGTTATTTTAGGACCAGCTGGTAGATCAAGCCTCTCACCAGTAAAAGGCCCAAGATAACAATTGGAGAGCATGGATGAAGTGAAATAACTCATAAAAGATAAAAAGAGCGAAGCAGAACTCCCTGGGGTCCAACCAATTTGAGTTATAGCTCCCTGTCACAGACAACACTATAGATGTTATCACCACCGCAATGATGTGTGCTCTGGTCGTAAGCCATGTTTCCGTACGCTTCTGTCGACCATCTTCATCGACTTTCTTTGTCGGGTTTGACACGGTATAAACATCACCTTATTCTATGTTTATAGTGTTCATAGTGAGAGAAAGAATTGTTTAAGTCAGAAAGTAAGTGAAGAATTTTTTAGGTAATCTTTGGTTTTGTTATCTATTCAAAAACAAGTTTGTCGTCAAATGATATTTGTCCACGAGGATCTGTTATTTTAGGACCAGCCGGTAGATCAAGCCTCTCACCAATAAAAGGATTGACAAATTAAAGATTCTTAACTGCATTCAACATCAAAAGCCAGATTCCACGACTCCTCAAAAAATCACTCTCGGAAAACTCAACACCAAAACATCTACTACTATAAAGTTTGTTATCCTCAGAAACATACATCACACATCTATTTTCCTTGGCAGGAAATAGAATCGGAAATGGAATCTGATTTTGGTTGGGAACACATCCTTTCGAATCAGCATACCACAAAGGACAAACTAATTTAACTCGTTTCAGAGATGCGAAAGTCAATTATTCGAAAACACATCGCAGTGTCTGGAGTTAGCTCCACACTGTTCCGAGTCCCCAGAACTCATTTTTTTCTTGTCTGCGAGGCTTATCTTTTATATAATATGTTATAAATTATTATAATTTAATATAACATGCTATATAGACATATAATTCAACATAAATATTCAGTTTTTATGGTTTTAATTAAACCAAATTAAACCAACGATTTTATAAAAATAATAACCAAATAGGATTTTAATCTAAATTATAATCAAATCAACCCATTTATTTAGGTTTGGTTCGGTTTGGTTTTTCGGTTACCTTTAAAAAATAAATTATTCAATGAAATTTCCTACATATTTAAAATAAATCTCTTATCTAATATACATGCATATATAGCTAAAATGGTATATAATATTATAAATTCCTAAATTAATATACATGTATAAGGGTCACACTAATAGATAATATTATAATTTTCTTAATTAAAATACTTGTAATATTATAATTTTCTTAATTAAAAGTGTTATTTTGGATTAATACTTTAAGAAATTAATATTTAAGATAACAACAATATTAAATATGTATATATATATATATAGATATAGTTAGGAACTTAACATTGACAATTAGAATATAAAACGATAAAAATTAAAAATCTGATTATTAAGAATTTAATTTCTAACTTAAAAATGTTAGTTTGGAGTTTGCAAAACAAAAATAGTTTGTATTATCTTAAATATTAATTTTTTATTTTTTAAAAAAAATTTAGACGTTTAGCCACCTTTGTAGCTAGACTTATTTTCAACAGACTATCAGCAAATCCCTTAAAAACTCAAAAAATTTCGTGTCCTTTAAACAAAAAACCCAAACCCCTCATATTTATTCTTTTTTTTTTAAAAAAAAGTTAAAGTAGTGTTGACATAAAAAAAAAAAAAAATTTGGGGGGCAGAGGCACAAGAACAAAGAACAGAATATAAGGGTAAAAATGAATAATACCCGCTAATCTCCTACAACGGACGAGTCACAACAACTTCGTTTGAGATGGACCGAAACATGCGTTAATGGGCAAACCTCATTAGTATTATTAACAGAGAGTTTTTAGTTTTTTACGATCACTTTTCTTCTAAATGAAGTAAGGCCCAAGCCAATTGTTTCAAACATTCGATCTAATTATATTGCGGAGAGCGAACTTACGGAGCAAGTTGTTAGGAGAAAAAAAAGGCGACTTAGGGTTTCAATTTTCTGATCGTGATTCATGGCGTCTCGGCCACCAGATTCTCGCGTGGATCAGGGTCGTGATGAAGGTTTGACGGCGACGTTGGAGGGTGCTGAAGGAAGTGACTCGGACGGGGTTCGGGTCTTGCGTGAGGAGGGGAAGGAGAGTGATGCGAGACAGTCTCAGACTGCTTCGAAGTGTGGTTCAGAGG
>CM071721.1:6144995-6158211 GCA_036630335.1 Physaria fendleri | reverse complement strand
GTCAACACATGTGTGCCATTTTTTGTAATTTTGAATAGTGTTTGTGCTATAGGATGAAATTCACTCTTTTAAAAAAAAGACACATCGCATATTGTTCAAGCTAGGCAGTTTTTCATACATAACATATGTGTTGACTTCCAGGAGATAATGCTTTAAAAAAAGACAGGTATATATAGGCCTATAGCCAGACAGTCCAAAGAAATGCCACCAGGTCTATATAGAGGTAGACTAGCTTCTCTGCAAACATAAACCAACTTCTTAGATAATACTTAAATAAAAACAAGAAACAACATTTTTTGCAAAATCACAAATAAAGAGAATATAGATCCCAAAAAAACATATTTTGACAAATATTAGAAATGCCTTGCTTTTTATTAATTACCATAACACCTCTTATTTAGGACATCTTTTGATTAGTATGGTACCATTATATAAACACCAAAATAATTCACAAATGCGTTTTAACTTTTCATTACATCACAAATTTTTTTACTACATCCATTAAAAGACAAACGTTCTCTACAAAAATTCACCAACACATACGACATGTGTTATGCCATGCGGCAGATTATACGAAACCCTGGAAAAAAATTCATCTCTTTTCATTATAAATCTCAAAACCAAAGACAAACCAAACTCATCATCTTCTCCAAATCATCACCATGTTATCTCTTCAAGCATCTCTCTATATCCCTCTTCTCACCTTTTACCTATCACTTTTCAATCTAAACTCAGCTTTGGATTCAAACCCAAACCCTGGTTTATGCACTCCTTACCCATGTAACCAACCTCCTCAACCACCTTCTTCTACTGGCTACACTCCTTACGGTAATCCTCCTCCACCGTCTCCACCGTCTTCACCACCTCCAAAGCCACGTTCTAACTGCCCTCCTGTTTCTTCTACTGGCTGTTGCAACCAACCACCACCTTCCATGATGTATTCTCCTCCTTATCCTTACTTTTATACTCCTCCTTATCCTTACGGTACTCTTGGCGGAGGAGGAGAAAACTTCGGCGGCCAAGGCACCGGAGCGGCGGTTTCTTACGCACCGGAGCGGCGGTTTCTTACGATTGCTCTTTCGTGTCGGTTTATGTTTTGGTGTTTGTGTCATCTTATGCTTTTGTTGTCCTTTAGGACATGCAATAGATTTTGCATAAATGTCAACAAAAGTCACCGTTTTTTTCTGTTATTATCTCATATTTTTTGTTTTTATAATTTCTAATAATTTCGAAGTAAATTGTAATAAAAGTATATTAATGTGTATGAGTTGATCCATTCGAATAGTAAATTCGCTTATGCAACGATCGGTCCAAATATGAATCAAGCAACAGATCACAACCGTCCACGTGGTAATAAACTCTATGAACACTAATCAACGGTGGTGACAGCCGAGAAAAAAAAAAACTGGGGATTCGAAAAAACTCTGTTATCTTCAGAGACGTTATCAGAGAAGTATGAACGAATGGCTTCTCTTCCTTTCAAGACTATACCGATTAAACTTCCATCTCCAGTATCAACAAAAACTTCTTCTAAACATCACGATGATCAAACTCTTAATCCTTCTTCTATTTCTTACTTCCATCGCGTTTCGTCTCTATGTAAGAACGGTGAGATTAAAGAAGCTCTGAGTTTAGTTACAGAGATGGATTTCAGAAACCTACGAATTGGTCCCGAGATATTCGGTGAAATCCTCTGAGTTTAGTTACAGAGATGGATTTCAGAAACCTACGAATTGGTCCCGAGATATTCGGTGAAATCCTCCAAGGATGCGTTTACGAGAGAGATTTATCCACAGGGAAGCAAATTCATGCTCGAATTTTGAAGAACGGTGATTTTTACGCTAGAAACGAGTACATAGAGACCAAATTGGTGATATTTTATGCGAAGTGCGATGCTTTGGATATTGCTGAAGTTCTTTTCTCGAATTTGAGGGTTCGTAATGTTTTCTCTTGGGCCGCTATTATTGGTGTGAAATGTAGGATTGGACTTTGTGAAGAAGCTTTAATGGGTTTTGTTGAGATGCTTCAAAATGAGATTTTTCCAGATAATTTCGTGGTTCCTAATGTTTTTAAGGCGTGTGGTGCATTGCAATGGAGTCGATTTGGAAGAGGGGTTCATGGTTATGTGGTTAAAGCTGGCCTTGAAGATTGTGTGTTTGTGGCTAGCAGTTTAGCTGATATGTATGGAAAATGTGGTGTTTTGGATGATGCTAGGAAGGTGTTTGATGAAATTCCTGTAAGAAATGTAGTAGCTTGGAATGCCTTGATGGTGGGTTATGTACAAAATGGTATGAACGAGGAAGCGATTTGGCTTTTATCTGATATGATGAAGGAAGGTGTTAGCGATTTGGCTTTTATCTGATATGATGAAGGAAGGTGTTGAACCTACTCGTGTCACTGTCTCAACTTGCTTATCTGCTTCTGCCAATATGGGTGGGGTTGAAGAGGGGAAACAGTCTCACGCCATTGCTATTGTTAATGGGCTGGAGCTGGATAATATACTGGGGACATCTTTATTGAATTTCTATTGCAAAGTTGGTTTGATAGAGAATGCTGAGATGATTTTTGATCGGATGATTGAAAAAGATGTGGTAACATGGAATCTGCTAATATCCGGGTATGTTCAACAAGGTTTAGTTGAATATGCTATCTACATGTGCCAATTAATGAGACTAGAGAATCTGAAATATGATTGTGTAACTTTAGCGACATTAATGTCAGCAGCTGCACATACTCATAATCTAAACCTTGGGAAAGAGGTGCAGTGTTATAGCGTTAGACACAGTTTTGAATCTGATATTGTCTTAGCCAGCACCGCGATAGATATGTATGCCAAGTGTGGTAGCATTGTTGATGCAAAGAAAGTATTTGATTCCACAGTACAGAAAGACTTGATACTGTGGAATACGTTACTTGCAGCCTATGCAGAGTCTGGTCTTAGTGGAGAGGCTTTGAGATTGTTTTATGAGATGCAGCTAGAAAGTGTACCACCAAATGTGATAACATGGAATCTGATCATTTCAAGTTTGCTAAGGAATGGTGAGGTAAATGAGGCGAAAAAAATGTTCTTGCAGACGCAATCGTTAGCCATATTTCCAAATCTAGTCTCATGGACAACTATGATGAATGGTATGGTTCAAAATGGTTGCAGTGAGGAAGCAATTATTTTACTCAGGCAGATGCAAGAATCTGGCCTGAGACCAAACTCATTTAGCATCACTGTCGCTCTCTCTGCTTGTGCACATCTAGCATCCTTGCATATCGGAAGATCAATCCACGGATACATCATAAGAAATCAACAGCATTTGTCTTCAGTTTTCAATCCACGGATACATCATAAGAAATCAACAGCATTTGTCTTCAGTTTCGATTGAAACTTCTTTGGGCTGGAGAAACAGACAAAGCCTTAAGGTTAATCGAGGAAATGCCATACAAGCCAGATGCACAAATGATTCAATCTTTGGTTGCTTCTTGCAACAAGCAGCATAAGACTGAGATTGTAAAGTACTTATCAAGACAGTTGTTAGAATCAGAACCTGAAAACTCTGGTAACTATGTCACGATATCGAATGATTATGCAGTCGAAGGAAGTTGGAATGAAGTTGCAAAGATGAGAGAGATGATGAAAGCTAAAGGTTTGAAGAAAATACCTGGATGTAGTTGGATTCAGATTAAAAGAGAAGATGAAGGAGGGAGAAACAGACAAAGCCTTAAGGTTAATCGAGGAAATGCCATACAAGCCAGATGCACAAATGATTCAATCTTTGGTTGCTTCTTGCAACAAGCAGCATAAGACTGAGATTGTAAAGTACTTATCAAGACAGTTGTTAGAATCAGAACCTGAAAACTCTGGTAACTATGTCACGATATCGAATGATTATGCAGTCGAAGGAAGTTGGAATGAAGTTGCAAAGATGAGAGAGATGATGAAAGCTAAAGGTTTGAAGAAAATACCTGGATGTAGTTGGATTCAGATTAAAAGAGAAGATGAAGGAGTCCATGTCTTTGTTTCTAATGATAAGACACATATTAGGAACGATGAGATACAAAGGATTTTAGCATTGTTACTGTATGATATGTGCTCAGGTTTAACATGATACTATTTGTATGAAATATTACAAATTAAAACATATATTCATGTTTAGTATTTGTATACTATAAAATACTACGAAACAAAGTACCACAGTATCTTAAGTGACAAGGGACATAAAACTGTTGGGTCAGAGCTTCATACAACTAGTTTAGTTTACTCTCAGTGTACTAATATCCAGCTAGTACACGGACCGACCGATTGTCGGTGGGGAATCTGAAAACAGATCTCAACCATCCACGTGGTAATGTACGTAAATTTGAGACCTTGGGTCCTGTACCACGAGTTCCAGGCCTCATCTTCGGTATTCGCTGACCGTAACAATCACGCATTCATGCTTTTGCTTTGTATACACCGACACTTAGACTTAGTCAAAACTCAGTTTCCTTCTAATCATACTTTTAAGGAACAAACCAAATATTTTGTTAACACAAATATTTAAATGTTGCTATATAATACTTAGGATTCTAAATGATTCATGATTTCATTCGTTAAGAAATTAATTAAATAAAAATAGAAGAAGATTCTATGCTTGTGAAATGGGGCTCAAATTTGTTAAAAACCATAAACATGCAAAACCCATAAGCTTAAATTCGCAATAAATACATTAAATAATGTCATTCACAAATTCAAAAAAAAAAAGAAACACTCAATGGCACAATCGTAATTTTAATCAAACTCCACGTCCATTTAACTAAACACCATCTCCTTCTCCACTTTAACCACTGCTTCACTCACTCACAATCTCTTTCAACAACCTCAAACCAACTCTTCACTCCCAACAATGGCGAAGAACATGACTTCTCTCATCATCTTCAACATTCTACTCCTCCTCACAATCCAATCCCACGCGCATAACGTCACACGCCTCCTAGAAAACCACCCATCATTCTCCACCTTCAAACATCTCCTAACACAAACTCACCTCGCCGACGAAATCAACCGGAGAACAACCATAACCGTATGCGCCGTCGATAACGCCGCAATGTCAGCATTAACCTCAAAAGGCTACACAATCTCAACTCTCAAAAACATTCTCTCCCTCCACATCCTTCTCGACTACTTCGGAGCTAAAAAACTCCACCAGATCCGTGACGGTTCTGCTCTCGCCGCTACTCTGTTTCAAGCCACCGGAGCTGCTCCTGGAACTACCGGATTCGTTAATATAACGGATCTGAAAGGTGGTAAAGTTGGATTTGGTCCTGAAGATGGAGATCTATCTTCTTTCTTTGTTAAATCTATTGAAGAAGTTCCGTATAATATCTCTATTATTCAGATTAGTAGGGTTTTACCGTCTGAGACTGCGGCGGCTCCGACTCCGGCTCCGTCGGAGATGAATCTTACCGGAATAATGTCGGCTCATGGCTGTAAAGTGTTTGCTGAAACTCTTCTCACTAACCCTGGTGCTTCGAAAACCTATCAGGTTCTTTACTAAACCCTTAATTATTTACTTAATTACACCTAATTAGTAAAGTAATAACATAATTAGTAAAATAATAACATAATTAATCAATAAAGTGATGCATGTTGCTATGATGATGTATAAAAGTAGAAATTCATTAAATTAATAGAATCAGGTACTTTCTACTAAACCCTGATTTTAATAACTAATCTTGGTAAAAAAATAGTGACAGTAATTACTAAGTAGTTTTGTAATTTTATGTCTTGGAGTTAACTAATTTATTAGTTAGTTAATTGATGCATGTGACTTTATAAATGTAAAAATTAGTTAAACAAAAAGACTCAGTTACTGTGCACTAATTAAACCCTGATTAGTGAGTGAGTAATGCTTACTCCTTCTAGAAATAGTAATTAGTAATGAATTAGTAATAATTTAAGTTGTTAAATTCATAATTAATTAATTAAAACAAAAAGACTCAGTTACTGTGCACTAATTAAACCCTGATTAGTGAGTGAGTAATGCTTACTCCTTCTAGAAATAGTAATTAGTAATGAATTAGTAATAATTTAAGTTGTTAAATTCATAATTAATTAATTAAAAAGATGCATGTGATTGTTCTGTTGGCTTGTAGCCAATAGGCAATAGCCATAAAAAAAGAGTCAAAAGGTGTTGACTGTTCTGTAATTCTAGTGACTACTAAGCAAATATAGTCAAACACATAGATCTGATTACCTCAATTATCGGTACATTAGTGGTTACTTTTTTCAATTCATTTCAAATTATGAAACCTAATTCTATAAACTATGTTATTTTTCAAAAATGGTTCAACTTTTCAAATATGAAAAGTAGTAATAATTTTTCCTACCAAGTCACTAGCCACTATAATTGAGTAGCTACAGAAGTTTCAACTACACTTTTGATTCAAAAAAAATGACTTTGAGAGATTTGAAATGGGTTTTGGATTTTTGTTTATGTTGTAACAGGAGAGTTTAGAAGGAGGCATGACAGTGTTTTGTCCAGAAGATGACGCCATGAAAGGATTCTTACCCAAATACAAGAACTTGACAGCTCCAAATAAAGAAGCTTTTCTCGATTTCCTTGCTGTCCCAACATATTACTCAATGGCTATGCTCAAATCCAATAATGGACCAATGAACACACTCGCAACAGATGGAGCTAAAAAGTTTGAACTTACTGTACAGAACGATGGAGAGAAAGTAACACTCAAGACAAGAATCAACACTGTCAAGATCATTGATACACTCATCGATGAGCAGCCTTTGGCTATTTATGGAACAGATAAGGTTTTGTTGCCTAAAGAGTTGTTTAAGGCTTCAGCTATTGAAGCTCCGGCTCCGGCTCCAGCACCAGAGGACGGTGATGTTGCGGATTCTCCTAAACCAGGTAAAGGTAAAGCGAAAGGGAAGAAGAAGAAGGCTGCACCGTCTCCTGATGAGGGTTTTGGTGACTCGGACGCGCCTGCGGAAGGGCCTGATGGAGTGTCGGATGATGCTACTGCTGATGATGCTGGTGCGGTTAGGCTCATTGGAGGAGCTCAGGCTGGTTTGGTGGTGAGTTTGCTCTGCTTGTCTGCTTCTGTTTGGGTTCTATAGTTCACTTCTTGTGCTGTCTTGATGTTTTTATTCCTTTTTTTTTTTTTAGTTCCCTATTTATGGCTTTTGGGGGAAAGTAATTAAGGTTTATTTGTTTTCCCCGATTACTATTGAGTTTTTCTTAAATTAAAATTTGGTTGTCGAATTAATTAGTCAATAGTAGTTTATTAAGTTTGAGTGTTCTTGTTTCACGTGTTTGTTTAGTTGATGATGTAATGAATGGTATTTGAGCACTAGCTGTCTAGTTTAATATTAACTTCTATATTAACTTTAACATAGTACTCCAATCTTGTAGTATAATGGTATTCCTGTACGATTATAACACAAAACAATCAGATTGATACAAACCTAATAATATGATTAAAACCCTATAGCCTGTAATACAAAATTAACATTTTCAAAGTAAAAAAAAAAAATTATTATTTTCAAGCACCGTATTATTGATGGGTCTTCTTTAGGCAGTCCCTTGATGATTTATTACGTTAGAGTAAAATTACAACATTGATACATCTTGGGATGAGCTCTATCCCTACAAAATTGGCAAGTTTCATTTAATGGAAACTTAGAATATACGAAAAATTCCTAATTTTGTATTATCTTCAGTTTTCATTTTCTTTATTTTGCTATATATGATAATGTTATTGCCGATCAAAAGTTTCGTTACTCAATTGAATTTTTTGGTAAAAAATAAATTGACAAATGAACAAATGTTGTTTGGGTCTTTGACCACATCGCATACAATACAAATCCTATGTGCTATAACAAAAACAACAACAAAAGAGGCAAAACAGAAGAAGAATATAGATTTTGGTCACAGGCTTGTGCTTATGTATTAACAAGGTTGATCAATTTCGCAACTAAGAGCACCTACCGATGGATGTGTAGTCTTGAGAAGTGAAGCTGGTCGAGCTACCATACTCGAAAACCGATGGATGTGTAGTCTTGAGAAGTGAAGCTGGTCGAGCTACCATACTCGAAAATTTCGCATAGCTCGAGAAGAGAAGTGAAGCTGGTCGAGCTACCATACTCGAAAATTTCGCATAGCTCGGAGAATCCTCTTTCCCTGACGGCGTAAAGAAAGCACCATTTAACATTTTATCTCCTTCTGATTTCCAATTCCAGTCCTTCCATTCATCGTATCCATTTGTACTCTCTCGCTTTGTAATCTGCATATAGTAAGTACAGTATTAGGAATTATGTGCATCTAACTCAAAACTAATTTACGAAAAATCCATTATATATTAGTGATAAAATATTCAGACCTCCTTGGTGAAGGGATTATTAGAAGCAATGAAAACATTTCCTTGGCTAAAGATTGTTGGATTAGCACTTCCACCAATAGCATACATCTTCCACTCTCTATATATATTATTCACTATATGAAAATATCCATGCCTACACCTACACATCATACATCTTCCACTCTCTATATATATTATTCACTATATGAAAATATCCATGCCTACACCTACACATAGAGTTCCATTATATTAGTTACAATATATCAAATGATCTATATGAAGATCATAATGATCTTTTACGTACCTGGGCATTCTCTGGACAAGTCCTTCACCAAAATAATTAAAAGCAATGGTAACTCGCATATCCCTATCACCGGAAAACTCATCACTATGACCCAAAAGCATCACTTCATTATGATTCAACATATAATTATTCGAAATCGTTATATCGGTAGATCCATTCACCGCATCAATAAGCCCATCATAACACCTTTCTAACGTACAATGATCAATCCAAATATCTCGTGACTCGAATATCGATATCCCATCTCCATCAGAATATCCACCCGAAGATTCCGCCGGAACACAATCATGAATATAAAGATTGTTTATAATTATATTACTTACTTTATATAAAGTTAAACACGGTCCATAACCTATTTGTATGTTATATCCTCTACCATCAATCGTTTTATATGATGTTACTTGAAGATCTTGTTTTAGTCTTATTACCATATCTCGATCAAATATGATCCGGTTGTCTTTCCAGTTTTCGTCGCATCTCCAACACTCGTCGATTGGGTTTCCATTTGCTGAGCAAGATGTTGTTGAGTTTGATGTGTCTGATGTTGATAGTTGTGTTAAGATTGGTGGTTTTGGAATCGCAAACGCAAACGCAGAAGAAGCGTTTAGGATCAACAAGAAAATCTTACATAGAGTTGACATTGTTTGATGTTTTGTCTTAACAAATGGTTACAAACTATCTATATGAAAGATTGTTAATAATTGGTTCAATATATATATGCACTACTAGACATTAAAAGTGCGCTAAAAAATAAATATGGAGGTAATTAAATTAGGTGAAAATTGAAAGAATTGGGTCCGATCCAACAGTTTACGCGGTTTTATACTGGTGGATTTGATATTTAAATACATAAAGAACGAAACACAATAACAGAGGCTAAGTTTTATACTGGTGGATTTGATATTTAAATACATAAAGAACGAAACACAATAACAGAGGCTAATAAATTGTTTACCCTACTTCAAACACTCCATGCCGTTTCAAAGAGTAGTTAACATATCATGCAGTTTAGTCTCCATATCCTTAAACAGCATACATGTTACCTCAGGGAGCGTTGGCTTTGTCCGTTGAAAGACTGCGTGCCGTTAGAATGGTAAGAAGACGACACACTGTTTTAAGCTAAAGTTTTGAAACAGCGTAGTGTTTAGTTTATTATCCTCTCATCATGTGCCCGGTTTGTGTGAAGTGAAACAGAAACAGAGCAAAATGGCAATATCTCAGCTTTTTGCTCCATTACCATCTCTCACCGGAACCTTAACACTAACCAGTCGTTCTTTTGAGGAACCCTAATTTCAGCAGGTATGTTAGGTTCAACACGATGCAGGCGATTGTGCTTGATGTTTTGTTGATTTTCCCGGATTTGCTTGAGAGGAGCTTTAATCCGAGAGATGGGCTTGGTCTAGATGTAGTCATGAGTTTGGACAGCACTGTGTTCCTCTTCTTGCTTGTCTCTTTGATCTATGGATTCTCTGCTTGCTTGTTTGGTCAGATCCCTAGGTTGCCCCTTGTTGCTGAGGCTGCTGATAGGCAAGTCCTTTGATGCTTCAACAAATAATATGTTTATATGTATCACATGTGCTGTCATTGAACCTTCTCTGTATTGGATCTGTTTCTGATAATCAAAACATACAATGTAACTTTTTTATCCTATCAACAAAGGTTTTTGATTTGATTATTCCTCCTCATAACATATCTGAAAAAACAATATGGTGAGGAAAGATCTTTTCTGTAACAAAAGACAAAACATTTGATCTATGGATTCTCTGCTTGCTTGTTTGGTCAGATCCCTAGGTTGCCCCTTGTTGCTGAGGCTGCTGATAGGCAAGTCCTTTGATGCTTCAACAAATAATATGTTTATATGTATCACATGTGCTGTCATTGAACCTTCTCTGTATTGGATCTGTTTCTGATAATCAAAACATACAATGTAACTTTTTTATCCTATCAACAAAGGTTTTTGATTTGATTATTCCTCCTCATAACATATCTGAAAAAACAATATGGTGAGGAAAGATCTTTTCTGTAACAAAAGACAAAACACATCAACGGTCGTGGGTGTTTTACATATTTGCACTCATCTGTCTAATAAATGGGACAAAGTTGTTCGTTTTACATATTTGCACTCATCTGTCTAATAAATGGGACAAAGTTGTTCCAGTTCTCGACCCTAAAGGCAAGTCTCTCACCTTATCAAATCTTTCGCTTGTGTTTCTACCAGTCACATGTAATGTCCACCTTTTCGAAACGTCTTGTATCTGTAGCATAAAAAAGTGAGTAATTTGTTTATGTTCTTAAGGCATATTTGATCGTCTCAATAGGAAGAAGCTAGGTGCTGCAGCGCAGTAAGAACAGAGAGTACAGCAGTTTGAAGTTTGTCTCAATGAAAGCAAGTAATGCAACAACACTGACCGGTCTAGTCTAAATATAAGTAACAAAAATTAATCTTCTGAACAAAATTGAATTACAGATCAAAGAAGTTACCTGTCTAAGCCATCCTTCAGGGCTGCAAAGATATTTCTCAGGTGTTTCACTGTCTGCCATATCCAAACAGCTGGAAAAGAGATTGAGAGATGTTTCTCTTAGTAACACAGAACTTACGCAGCTTCAATGATTTATATGCACATAGTAAAATAAAACTTAAGAAGAAGGATCTTACGGGATATGCAGAGCAGCACCATGGCGAGACAAGACAGAAGCTACAGGATCATAACCATCCCTGAGGGCAGTATTGTAATAACCTGCAGTTAGTTCAGCAGGGTGTGAAGATGTCTTATACCACCAATAGATTCCACCAATTTTTGCAACCAGCATTACAGAGCTTTTCTCTTCTTCCTGACGTCTCCGCAAAATATTGTTTGCCTTTGCAAGAATAGCATCAGCATGACAAATCAACTTCCCACTATACCATTCCTACAATGAAAAGCGGTTCAATTGTTATTTATAATTCAACCTACTAGCCACTTTTTCTGAACACCACTCAAGATCATAATAATGCCGATATTATAAGAGTTGCCAAACATACTAGAAAGAAACGACCATAGTCGGAGAGAAAGCTATCCTTGCCCTCCTCGAAAAATGGAACTCCAGATGGAAAGCTATTATAGCAGCCAGCATCTGGAGGATCTCTGCCTCCCCATTGAGGTTTGCCTTCTTGGGTTGCCACTGCCATTAAGTCTTCCATCCTAAACCAGGTAGTAATAGTTCACAATATGTAACTGTAGGTGTCACTCGCACAGGCAAATAATCATTTTAAATAAATCATCACTCACATGTACTTGTCATGGCATTGGAATTCACCAATTCCAGGGAATTTCCATCTCCCATCTCCAGAAGGATGTGCAGGATATCTGCAAGAGATTTCATGTAATATTATAGCTATTGTGGCTTGTTTGACAAAGAAGTATTATGGCTTATGGAAGGTAGTCTAAAAAAGGTAAGAAGTACCTCAGCTCCCCGGATGGACCAAGACCTACACTTATTTCTTCAATCACATTCCCAAAATATTGCTCAAAGTTTGTCGAAAAACTAATCATAAAATCTTCATAGCATTGGACAGCAGTACGGCCACCAAACAAAGGAAGTTGATCGACTCCAAGTGTGAGATAGTCATTGTTGGAAAATCCACTTTTATCTCGATAGTATATGTCCTTATTGACGTCTCCAATCTGGAAAATATAAGGTCAAAAGGAGCTGAGCAAAACTATATTACTGGCGTAACACGCACATGGACAAGTTCTTAACATAGGAAAGTACTCCAACAACAATGCAATCAAGTAAGTATCCATGATTATGCAACAGAGATCTAGATTCTCAAAGGTTTCACCAGAAAATATAATATATATATATATACATATATATAGATATATATATATTAGTTCTAAACCTTAATAATATTCAAAGGAAAAAGCAAATAAACGAATCAGGCAACCTGCGGTAGGTCTACCCAGGTAAATAACTAAATAAAAGTCATTCTAACAATACAAACCTCTTGGATCCAGAGTGGAAGACTGATGCCTCCTTTCCCACCAAACAAATGCATATTTGAATGAAAACATAGAGAAACATGCAACTTCAGCCCAGCATCAGAAATCAGTCTAAAGAGCTCTTCATACAGTGACCAGTTATACTCAAGAGGACAGAAACGCTCTACAATCCCCCACCAAACCTCAACTGCGATACCATGAACGCCAGCTAACTTGAGTGCCTTAAGAGAAACAGTTAAAGCCTTGAGCCTGAAAGAAAAACAGATAGAAAACTTCATTACCTAATTATCAAGACGCAGAAATAAAATAAGAGTTGGCATCATCACAAAAACTGGAACTCTCTTGTGCCTTGATGATACCAACACAAACGATCGTGAATTCTCTCGGGCATCCATACTATTAATCATGTTCATGAACAACATAAATCGATTAATCCACTAAAGAATCATCTAATTTCACTCGCAGACAACTAATTTCTCCCGGTATTCTCTGAAACTGAATGCACTAAAGAATCATCCATGAACAAAAGAAAAATGTTCAAACCGCGTCCATTTTTCTTGATTAAGCAGCGAGAGAGAAGCTG
>CM071721.1:6112487-6124792 GCA_036630335.1 Physaria fendleri | reverse complement strand
GCTGGTGAAGCAGGCACCATTAAATGGTGAATGACCTTGTCTACCAAAACATTTAGTTGTGTGTGACTTCAGGAGATCTTTGTTTGGCAAGGTTTCTATATTTAATAGAAACTTTTCGAGATGTTTCAAAATATTCTTCAAGCAAAGAGGAAAGACATAACACTCCTTGTGGAATAATAATGTAATTAATTCTTGGTTTTTTGCTGAAAAAAAAAAAAGATTAAACATAAAAAACAAAACATTAACAAGAATCAGACGAACTCATACATCATCACAACTTGAATTTACTGCTACACATTTCTCTCCACACTATAATCTACATGCTTCTTCTTCCAATATAAAGCAGCCATGAAAGAAGCACTTGAAGTTCATACTAAAGAACACACATTAACAGCTAATTGATCTTCTTTGTATCATTCAGAACAAACTCTACATACAGATCCTTCAAAGCAATCACTACTGTGGTTATCAATGGTCCCATTATCGCTCCCTGCAACAACAACAAAAAATCCGAAAAGAAGCATTACAAAATCGCCAATTTCCGTTGCAAAATTCCTAAAGATTCGATCTTTGTTTTGTTACCTCGAGAGCTGAAGGAAACAGAGTTACTCCACCGATAATACTTAGTCCAGTAATGTAAGCATTGGACCCTGGTATGTCATCTTGAATCTCTGAAGCACCATACTCCATTAACACAAGATGAGTCACCGATAACGTCACTGCAACTATGTATCTTCCTTCTAACACGAGTTGCAAAGCGGCCGGGATTGTTGCAAACCAGTAAGGGAGAATCGGTAACAAAGCGCTGATGAAGGCGAGAACAGTTGACATGTAAAGGAAATGTATATTGTACAGTCTTAACAATAGCCAAGTGAGACATCCTTGGAAGAAGGCGATTTCCGCTGTTGCTAAAAGAACACCGGAGATAGCTAAGTCTAGGACTTCGACGCATCTTTTTCTAGCAGATGCGTTGATCGGGAGCATATTCATGACTTGCTCGGTTACACCTCCTGATTCTGATGTGATTAGAATGTATAGAACCCAAATGAAAACCATCAGTTGAGAGACAAAGTTGACAAACTCTGCTGCTCCTGAGATTATCGAGTTTCCGATAGAGAAAACAAACTTAGCACCGCCTCCAACAACTGATGCGCTGCTTGAGACAACCCGCTGTGATACATCCATTCCTTTAACAGCAAAGCCTTTAGCTTTCTCTACTATATCCTCTCTAGTAGCCTTTAGCTTTCTCTACTATATCCTCTCTAGTAATGATAAGTTCCCTGAAAATCACATCGACCTCCGAGTAGATCTGACTCCATTCTCGATTCTTAACCCGAGTCCTCAAACTCATGAGCTTCTCGGTATAAGGAGAAGGAGTTATAAGCGCAGTGGATGGCGTTGACATGTTCTGAGGATCCCCGATCACGAAATGCTTAATCCCTGTGACTAGTTCCGTCATATTATACTGCATTGCCAAACTATCAATCTGATCAGAAACCGTTTCATAAAACTTCGTCGTGTACATATCAACCATTCCGGGAACATCATTCTCATCCATCCATTGCTTGATCCCAATCTTCTCAGCGTAATTGCTCTCTTCGACATGAGACTTCAGCGAATAAACCGCGTCTTTACCTTCAACACCGATCTTATAAGAGAAGAAGATGACACCAGTCAATGATCCAACAATCATAAGCACAATCAAACCAATAGCAACAATTGTGTTCAATCTCTTCATTATCCCTCTTGTGAAATATGCAGTGAAATTGCTTCTCCTGAAACTATTACTCCTCAGTGAAGAAACAGCAGAGAGAGTAGAATCAACATTCTTTGAACTAAACAAGAACCCTAAAGAGAGAATCACAAGAGACCCAATTCCCCCAATTCTCTCATAAGCAATCACAAACACACCAAATGAGACTAACCATTTAACCAATTTCGAAAACCCAGTACCGTTCTTCTTCCCTGTTCTCTTAGGTTTCGATCTCCTAAGAAAAACCCTAAAGCAGACATTTTTAATATCCACAATTGAACCGATGAAAACATTGAAGATAGAAACAGGAACAGCGAGAATAACTTCCGTTAACCCTAATTTCAAAGGCTCACTCCAGAAATCAACAAGGGTTTCTTGAATACCTCTCAATGGAATCGAACAAAGAATCGCCCACTGAATTGGTCTTAGATACTGCTGTAGTAACTTTCCGACGAAGTACAGAACACAAATTGCGAAAACGAGACCAGCGTGAGCCATTGCTATGTAGATAGCGAGACGTGCCTCTGAATCAACGCCGGATAAACATGTTTTTTCGGATGATTCTTCTTCTCCATTGGGAAGTTTACACGGTGGCTCCGATGAAGATGAAGTCAAAGGCTCTTGAGGTTTACGCAGTGAAGCAGAACGAAACATCTCTTGCCAAGCGAGATTTGTGGGGATCGATGGGTTTGTCTCCGTATCGTACGGGACCAATTCCATCAATCAATCCAGAATTATGACAAGTCTTTGTAAAGAAGGTTACTTTTGCCTTGAAACTGAAGGAAGAAATAGAGAGAAAAGGTTTAATTACACTAAGGAGATAAATTGAATGTTATGATTGGGACATTAACGGAGAAGAAAGACTATTTAGTAAGTAAGCTAAGATGACTATAGAGTTTCAATTATTTGTGTACCGACATCGAAGTCAACAGTATTATTGTCTCCTCACCCATGCTGTCCAAATGTTCTAGGAGTTTAGATATAAGCAGCACAGAGATTTAAGACTAGATATGCATCTTCAAGGATTTGTTAATGAGACAGAACAAATTACAAATCAAGAGGCAAAGACACAGAGAGAAGTAGTAAGCATTTAAGCTCATTAGCAATGTTTTAATCGTATTTAAAAATGTTTTACAAGCTTCCACACTAATTCAATGGTAGCAGTTTGAATATCTCCACTAGTAGATTTTTTAACTCTTTACTTTTTAGAGTTTTAAAATGTAAATGATGATATCAGTGTTAAATTAAATCATACTATACTTTGGATAAAGATTACCATATCTTTCTCCTGCAATACTATATTCAAAATGATACAATTCTATTGATTCATGAAATTAAAAATTACCATATCTTTCTCCTGCAATACTATATTCAAAATGATACAATTCTATTGATTCATGAAATTAATATGTAATATCAAATATCTCATAAACCGCTATAGTTTAGTTCCATATCACTTCTGAAACAGAGCACTTATAGTGGTTAGTGCTCTGTTAATTTATCACTTCTGAAACCGTTCATTTGGAAATTGGTAGGAGAGTTTTAGTGCAGAGAACAAAGAATTTATCACTTCTGAAACCGTTCATTTGGAAATTGGTAGGAGAGTTTTAGTGCAGAGAACAAAGCCTGAAACTATTAGAGGCTTACAAGAGCATCTTCCATTTTGAAGAAAACAAAATAAAAGAAAGAAATTGAAATAATTGAATTCCTAAAAAATAGTATTCATCAACTTATTCTTTGACTTTATCTTCCCCTTCCCTATTTTCATGGTAAACCCTTAACTAACTTTCTCTTTCTCTATTCCCATTTACATGGAAACAATCACACATGTTCATCTATCTCTTCCTATCACTACAGCCTTACATGAACAGTGACTGTTCTCTCCCTCTATTCCTTCTTTTTCTTCTTGCCATTGCTTATTTCTTCTCCAAAAAGGTATCTTGTGATCTTTATCTCTCAAAAATTTTAACTTTCAGGTAACGATTTAATGGGTTTTTCTAAAGCTCTGTTCTTTACATTAGTAAGGTCATGTATTGTTGATCTTCTCATGATTATAATGATGATATTGTGTTATTTGATGATTAGATCAGGTTACTCTTTGAAGGAATCTGTGACAATATTGGTTTCTTATTGTGTTATTTGATGATTAGATCAGGTTACTCTTTGAAGGAATCTGTGACAATATTGGTTTCTAGATCACAAATCAAGATTGCTCTGTGTTAATGGCCTCAGATCAAGTATCAAGATCACTTGCTAATTCCAGTCAAAGTAAGACAATCAACACTTTAGCAGATCAAGTATCTTCGAGCTTGTCTTTTTCCAATGCCGGTAATAGTAAGATCAATGGAAAGAGTTGTACGTGTAGAGAGAGTACAAGCAGTGATATAAGTGATGAGAGCACTTCTAGTAGCTTTAGTAGCAGTATCAATAAACCTCATAAAGCTAATGATGTGAGATGGGAAGCTGTTCAAGCTGTTAGAACGAAACATGGAGGTTTAGGTTTGAATCATTTTAGGCTCTTGAAGAGATTAGGATGTGGGGATATTGGAACTGTTTATCTAGCTGAGTTGAATGGAACTAAGTGTCGTTTTGCTATGAAAGTTATGGATAAAGAAGCTTTGGCTGGTAGGAAAAAGCTTCTTAGAGCTCAAACTGAAAAAGAGATATTGCAGTGTCTTGATCATCCGTTTCTTCCGACTTTGTATAGTCATTTTGAAACTGATAGATGATACTGTTTTTGCAGGTTTTATGTAGCGGAAGTGCTTCTTGCAATGGAATATCTTCATATGCTGGGGATCGTTTACCGTGATCTGAAACCCGAGAATGTTCTTGTGAGAGATGATGGACATGTAATGCTTTCAGATTTTGATCTCTCCCTGAGATGCACAGTGAGTCTCTCTGTAGTCAGATCAGCTAATCTCGGATCCGAAGCCTTGTCAAAGAATTCGGTTTCTTGCATCCCAAAGACTTCAACATCTTGCTTCTCCTCTCCTCGGTTCTTTACATCGAAATCTAAGAAATACAAGATATCAAAAACCGAAAACGGGAATCACCAAGTAACACCATTACCGGAACTCATTGCAGAACCATCAGATGCTCGTTCAATGTCTTATGTTGGCACACATGAGTACTTAGCTCCAGAGATTATCAAAAATGAAGGACATGGTAGTGCAGTTGATTGGTGGACTTTTGGGATCTTTCTTTATGAACTATTGGTTGGAAAAACACCATTTAAAGGGTCGGATAAACGAGCGACGCTCTTAAACGTGGTTAGTGAGCCTCTTAAATTCCCCGATTATCCGGTTGTTAGCTATGCAGCTAGGGAGTTGATAAGGAGCTTGCTTGTGAAGGAGCCACAACATAGATTAGCTTATAAGCGCGGAGCAACAGAGATAAAACAACATCCTTTCTTTGAAGGAGTGAATTGGGCTTTGGTTCGGTGTGCTAGTCCACCTGAGATACCTAAACCGGTTGATCTTGCACCAGAGAAGCCTACAACTAGTGTAAAGGATCCTTCATCCTCGAGGGTTAGATCTGGTCAGAGTAATTATCTTGAGTTTGAATTCTTCTGAATAAAACTGTTTCTTGATGTAAAAACCTCTTCTAACTAAATTAATTGTTACATCACTTCATTCACTAATCCACCAAAAAAAACTGAATCTTGGAAGATTTGGTTTTGATTATAAGATTATCTTGCTACAATAGGTAACTAACAAAGGTTCATGACAAAGAAAAAAGGTAACTAACAAAGGTCTGAGTTCTGTGTGTTTCAGCAGACAACAAGGGAGTTTAAAACACTGAGAATCTAACCTTAGCTTCTCATACTTTATGCCATCTCGATTGGAACTTTCGGGGTGAAACAATTAAGAGATTCAAAACAAAACAAAAATCAATAAGTTTGACGAATACTGTGAATCTTTTTTCTATAGTATTAATCGAGAGATATTACCTTTGCTTATGTCGCGGAAGCTGTTCGCAGGAAACATTATACTGGGATCAAGATTTTGTTGGGAAAGGACAGCGAGAAGGACGTTGCTTTTGCTGTGTAAATAAGAAGCTTTGTGTTAAACAAGTGAATGGTTAATGAGTTAAACAATAAAGAATGGGAGAGCTACTCCGAGACAAAACCTGGCCCATGCAGGAACAAATTTCTTTTTTGACATGTTGTCATTGTCATCTTCTTCATCTTCATCATCTGAGCATTTGTGTGGAGATATTTCATAAGAACCTCTCATTTCTTCGATTCCAATATTGAGTTCTTCAGACACTTTCTCTGGATTGCTTATTACCTATAAGCAGTTACCATTATTTATTTATTAAGATAGTTTCATTTACCATTATTTATTTATTAAGATAGTTTCATCTCTAAAGTGTCTACAAAAGATGAGAGACTTGTACCTTAAGATCATTATCTTTTGAGCTTCTTGAAGCATTAGTATCGTCATTGGAATCACTCTTTGATCTCATTTCAGGGTTCATATTATTCATGGGTCCTCGGGTTTTCTCAGCTTTACTTTGGTCTTCTTTGAGTTCCTTCTGTGCTTTAATCCTCACATCCTATAATTTGAATTTTTCTATTTAGCAAAACTCCCTCATCACAATAGAAAATCAAAGTTTCTAAGAACAGAACAACAAGAGAGCTCTTACCATAGATTGAATTTTAAACTCTCTTTCAGCTTGTAGTTTTCCATCAGCTTCCCTTTGTTGTCTCTGAATTTCTACAATGCGTTGTCGTTTAGCTTCCTTCAACTTTTTTTCTTCTTCTTCCCTTTCTCTTTTCCTATCAGCTATTTCAAACTCCTTTCTCTTCCGCTCTTCTTCTTTCTTTTTCTTTTCCGCCTCCTTTTTCTTTTGATCTTCTTCTTTCTTTTTCTTCTCTATCTTCTGCTTTATCAAGTTTTCCTGTTCCTGTCTAGCCCGTTCAAGCTTCATAGCTTCCTTCTTTAGCTTACGATCATTCTCTTTCTGTTCAGCTATCCGTTTTGAAGCCTGAGCAGCCTCCAGGGCCTTTACTCTGACATCCCTTTTGCCTGGGGGAAACACACATAGACTCATATCAGGAAAATAAGTAGCGGAGGATGGTAAGATAATACCTCCAATAAATTGTAAATTTCAAAAGCTTTATACTGGAAAGAGAAAACAATTACCTGTAACAGGTGCTGGTTTTTGCTGCTGCACAAGTGGAACGAAAGAAGTGATGTTGGAGACGATGTTGTTGTGCCTAGGTTTTTTTTCTGGTAATAGGGGACCTGTCATACTCGAGTTGCCAGACAACTTAGGCTTACTGAACCTGCTACTAGGTGGTTTAACATTTCTTATAGCACCTGCTCCACCTAGGTTCTCTTTACCTTTACCCGTGAATCTTTGGTTATTCTGCTTTCCCACTTTACTTTGGACACTGTTGCACTTATAAGAAAAGCTGAAGGCAGTATTGACAGAGTCTAGACTCTGTCTATCAACAAGAATTTTGGCTTCAGAAATAGATGGAAGAAATTTTGTAGGGTCTTCATTAACATCACCAAGAGGTTTGCATTCAGCAGAGACATTCTCCCTTTTGGAACCAGATGTTACATTCACAGCTTCAATTATCTCATCTATGTTTTCATTCTCTTCAGCTATGCAAGGAAGGTCTAGAACTGAACTTCCTCGCTTCTCTAATCTCATAGACTTTGGAGTGTTTGTACATGATTTCTCAGCCTCCTTTTCTACGTATTCATTGTCTTCGCTAATGCAAGGTAGGTCTGGTGTCCGACTACCTCGTTTCTCAGAACTCGAAGACTTTTGCAAACTTCTATACGACAACTTCTCAGGTGGAGACGTACAAGGATTCCAAGTCTCAGCAGATGAGCCGGCGCCAGACAGAGGCAGAGAGTCAGTATACAATCTTTCGGTATAGTCATGGTTAATATCCAAGTTATCAAAGACAGAGCTACCCTTGATATTCTGACTGAAAAGCATGGCGTCAAATAGCTCGTTTGAAACAGACCGACCCAAGTCTAGTTTTCTCTCCTTTTCTACGTATTCATTGTCTTCGCTAATGCAAGGTAGGTCTGGTGTCCGACTACCTCGTTTCTCAGAACTCGAAGACTTTTGCAAACTTCTATACGACAACTTCTCAGGTGGAGACGTACAAGGATTCCAAGTCTCAGCAGATGAGCCGGCGCCAGACAGAGGCAGAGAGTCAGTATACAATCTTTCGGTATAGTCATGGTTAATATCCAAGTTATCAAAGACAGAGCTACCCTTGATATTCTGACTGAAAAGCATGGCGTCAAATAGCTCGTTTGAAACAGACCGACCCAAGTCTAGTTTTCTTTCGAACTTAAATGTTTTAGCAGGATGTAATGAAGGAGTGGTCATGCAAGCAGACTTGCAAGTTTGCTACTTAAATGTTTTAGCAGGATGTAATGAAGGAGTGGTCATGCAAGCAGACTTGCAAGTTTGCTCTATCATGACCGCACTTTCTGCTGTAGTTCTCAGAATTTGGAAGATGTCGTGATTCATCTGGTTTTTGGAACCGCTTTGATTTTCATCATCACTTTGCATTATAAATCCCTCCATAACAGGGGGACTTCCATCGTCTGAGCTTATCAATCCAAATCGAGGTAAACAAGAAGAATCATCTGAATCAGGGACAATGCAACTTGCTAATGGATGAGAGGTTTCTCCAGCATATGGCAAAAGGTTCATATTTTCTGACCCAATCATCTTTTGTAAGTCAACACCATAGTGATCTGAAGATGCAGATCCAATCATCTTCTGTAACTCAATGTCAAATTTATTGAGGTTGTGACATGCAGCTTCCTCCCTATGATGTACCACTGTTTCCCTAACAGAATCTGAATCGACAATGTCTCCCTGCAATATATAAAAGCCCATGGTTCCAGAAGCATCTTAATAACATTTTGAAGTAAGGAGCTGTTCCAGACTCATATACTGAGCTATACAAAGGCAAAGGGAAAGAATATTCACCGCTCTGCTTGATGAAAGCACTCTACTAGTTGTTTTTTCCAAGGTTCTTCTCCGCTTATCCTGCAGCTGGGAACCTCCCATGGAGTAACTAGAGCAGAAAAGGTCCTGAATAGAGCTCTCTGGATCCTGAGATTCACCTGTTGCTGTACATGTTACATCTCTTTTAATTGGGGAAACACCATTGTAAGAGGATATTTCATGTTGAGGTCTCTTTGTCAATGCATCTATATGACCAGTGAATCTGTTTGACTCTGGAAATTCATTGGTCCCAGCATCTGTCACAACTGAAAAATCATTAATTCACAGGTATTTCCCAGCATCTGTCACAACTGAAAAATCATTAATTCACAGGTATTAACTGAGGTAATTCTATCTCGTCTTCTGCCCATGGAGAGGGATTTAAATTTCTTGACGGATAGTTACCAGAAAAGGAATTGCTCGACTTTTGATGTTTCCGCTTGGAGCTACCTTGACTTGGGGTTTTAGATCTTGTACTTCCATCAAGGTAAGCTGTTTCATTGCATCTTCTGCTTTGGAGATCATCTACTAACTCATCTACTTTGGCAGACACTTTATCCATTGTGTTAATGGACTGTAATATATCCATTTCATTCACCTGACCAGACTCTAATAGATATTCATGTACAATAGAAACATAAGCATCCCCAATGGATGATTGTTTCCACTTGGAGCTATCTTGACTTGAGCATTTTGATTTTTTATCTCCATCGATATAAGCTTTTTCATTGCAACTTCTTGTTTGGGGATCATCCACTTTATCAGACACTTCATCAACTGTGTTAATGGACTGTAATATATCCATTGCGTTCACACGACCAGACTCGAGTAGAGATTCCTGTACAATAGAAGCAGCCAAAGCATCCCCACTGGAAGATTGTTTCCTCTTGCAGCAATCTTGTCTCAAGCATTTAGATTTTGTAACTCCATTAATATAAGCTGTTTCATTGCAACTTCTACTTTGGGGATCATCCACTAGCTCATCCATTTTGGCAGACACTTTATCAATTTTGTGAATGGTCTGTATTATATTAATTTCATTCACATGACCAGACTCGAGTAGAGATTCTGGTACAATAGAAGCAGCATATGCATCCCCACTGGAAGATTGTTTCCTCTTGTAGCTATCTTGACTCGAGCTTTTACATTTTGTATCTCCATCAATATACGCTGTTTCATTGAAACTTCTGCTTTGAGGATCATCCACTAGCTCATCTACTTTGGCAGACACTTCATCAGTTGTCTCAATGGACTCTAGTGTATCTACTTTCTACTTTGGCAGACACTTCATCAGTTGTCTCAATGGACTCTAGTGTATCTACTTGTTTCAAAAGGCCAGACTTGAGTAGAGATGCTGGTACAATAGAAGTGTAATCATCGCTCAAAGAATTTTGCACCGAATCCACTTTCTGATGCAAGGCAAAAGACTCTGTAGTTAAATCGACTTTAATACACTGATCCCCTCCTTTACCTTGTGAATTCTTGGTTTCTACTTCGTGTTGTCCGCACCCTTCATTGTTCTCATCATGTTTAAATGACTTCATCTCACTAAGACTGTCAGACCTTAAAGAAGCAATTTCAAGGCCTGTATATCCAACAAGAGAACGTCTGAGCTCATCTCTACTGTTTGTAAAGCTTTTTGACGCTTTGACACTACTACGAAGCTCCAAAGCTTTCTGACGTGACCTTGATCTCTGCATCTTAGCAAGTGATAGTCCAGTGTCAAGGAAATTGTTTGGTTCAGTATCATCTTGACAATATCCGGGAGGTGATGATTTTCCTTCACAATCGGTTGTTGACACACTTTTGGGTACCTTTTTCCCTTGGCTACATCCAGGAGATGTAACATCAAGATTAGTTTCAACTCTCTGATTCTGTGCGTGTTCTGCGGATGGACAACATTGATTATTTCTGCAACTTATTGAGAAACTAAGTGGCACACTCTCCGTCTCATGGACATCTCTTGGAGATGCAATGTTAGCATCCTGCTCCTGAGAATGATTCAAAACACGTCTGGCTAAGTTGTGTGGGAGGTTGTGTTGTGGTTCTTCTTCACACAACTGCTCTTCTAGTGGGTCATTTATCACAGATGGCAGGTCTTCTTCACACAACTGCTCTTCTAGTGGGTCATTTATCACAGATGGCAGGCCTTTTCTTACTACATTATCAGCTAGAAAACTGACAGGCTGCTGATATGAAAAGGGACGACTACCAGGACAAATGATGGAAAGTCTTGATGGAGGCAGTAGAAATTCTGATATAATTTCCTCCTTATTCAACTCTGTATACATACAAACAAATATTCAAAGTAAGAGTCGCGACAAGAAACTCTTCGATTTAGTTGTAATTGAAATAGACATACAAACGATGTAAGTTAATACTATTGTTAACTACATGCTTAAGTCGCTAGTTTCAACTAGCTAGCCATTACTCATTCCCCTGTAGGAAACGTGAAAATAATTCAGAAGTGTGGTTTCCAAAATGAAAGAGCTCGACACGTCAATGAAATTCAAAATAATTCAGAAGTGTGGTTTCCAAAATGAAAGAGCTCGACACGTCAATGAAATTCAGCAGAAGGATTTTGTTTACCAAAAAAGAAGAGAATACTCAATATCAAACTATGCTTATGAATCTGAATACCCTTCTGAATCTTCCAATTCGTTCTATCACAGTAATTAGACACCAAATTAAGCTAAAGTATCAAACACTACAAGCATCAATATTCAATACCAGTTAAAGTCATTGACGAACAGAAGAAATCTTAGAATAAAGATCCATAAAACCAGAGACAACTACTTAGTTGCTCCGAATTAACGAAACAAATAGACATTTGACATCACAGCTCCAAAATCAAAAAGAGATTGAGCACTATATCAGATTGAACAACTACCGGAAGTTCGAGCAGGTAAAGAAGGAGACCATAGCCACAACGGAGGAGATACTCCGGCAAGCAGGCATTTGGAGGCTAAATGCTTGTCAAAGAGACCTACATGTTGCTTAACCTGCTCAACGATTCGCCTCTTCCTCTCAAAGATCTGAACAAAAAAATTATCCATCTTTCTCTTCCTCGGATTCTCCTTGCCGGAAAACATCTCCGATGACCCCCTCTAGTGATCGAGCGCTTGCCGGAAAACATCTCCGATGACCCCCTCTAGTGATCGAGCGGGAGACTATTAGGGCGGATTTGAATTTCAAAATTTCACTGGAGAAGAAAATAGAATGATGCATTTTTTCTTGCCGGAAAACATCTCCGATGACCCCCTCTAGTGATCGAGCGGGAGACTATTAGGGCGGATTTGAATTTCAAAATTTCACTGGAGAAGAAAATAGAATGATGCATTTTTTTTAACTATCCACATTAATCTAACACCCTTCTTCACACGATGTCGTTTCGCTCTATCCCGGTTTCTTTAGTGTGTGGCCTCTAATGCTAGAATTTACTCGAAATTACAGCTATCTTTTTGCACTCCTGGTGTCTTGAAGCAAAACACAACATTCGTATGTACAACATGTAACTTTATCTGTATTGGATCTGTTTCTCATAATCAGAACATAAAACGTG
>CM071721.1:6102115-6112135 GCA_036630335.1 Physaria fendleri | reverse complement strand
ATGAAAGATTCATATCATTAGTAACTCTGAACTCATGCAGCTCTTAATCATGTAAATTGTAATCTAAAACTTCAGAAGAAAGCTCTTACGGGACATGCAGAGCAGCGCCATGTCGAGACAAGACAGATGCAACAGGATCATAACCATCCCTGAGGGCGGTGTTGTAATAACCGGCAGTTAGTTCAGCAGGGTGAGAATATGTCTTATACCACCAATAGACTCCACCAATTTTTGCAACCAGCATTACAGAGCTTTTCTCTTCTTCCTGACGTCTCCGCAAAATAGACTCCACCAATTTTTGCAACCAGCATTACAGAGCTTTTCTCTTCTTCCTGACGTCTCCGCAAAATATCAGCTGCCTTTTCAAGGATAGCATCAGCATGACAAATCAACTTCCCACTATACCATTCCTACCATGAGTAGCAATCAACTGTTACTTAAAATCCAGCATACAAGCCACTTTTTTTCATACATCACTGAAGATCATAATAAGGCAGATATTATAACAGCTTTGCCAAAGATGAGGTATGAGAACATACTAGAAAGAAACGACCATAGTCAGAGAGAAAGCTATCGTTGCCCTCCCCAAAAAAGGGAACTCCAGAGGGGAAGCTATTATAGCACCAAGTATTTGGAGGATCTCTGCATCCCCATTGGGGTTTGCCTTCTTGAGATGCCACTGCCATCAGGTCTTCCATCCTAAACCAAGTGGTATAGTTCACAATCTGAAAGAGTGGTTTGCACGAAAAAAGAATACAAATTTTGATTAAATAATCACTCACATGTATTTGTCATGGCACTGGAATTCACCAATTCCAGGGAATTTCCATCTCCCATCTCCGGAAGGATGTGCAGGATATCTGCAAAAAAATATCTGTGTAAGAACTTTTATTGTACCTATTGGGGCTTTGTTTGGTAGTCAACAGAAAATCAGAATTACCTAAGCTCTCCTGAAGGACCTAGACCTATACTTATTTCTTCAATCACATTCCCAAAATATGACTCAAAGTTTGTAGAAAAACTGATCATAAAATCTTCATAGCATTCGACAGCAGTACGGCCATCGAACAAAGGAAGTTGATCGACTCCAAGTGTGAGATAGTCATTGTTGGAAAAACCACTTTTATCTCGATAGTATATGTCCTTATTGACATCTCCAATCTGGAAATTATAAGGTGCAAAAGGAATTCACTCCCAGAGACAATATAATCAAGCATCCATGATTATACAACAAAAATCAAGATTTTCAAAAGGTTTCACCAGAAAGGGGAAAAACACAGCTATAGTTATAAACCTTAAAAATATCCAAAGGAAAAAGCAAAATCCAAAACAGGTAACCTTTGCTTATCTACTGAAGACAAATAACTAAATACCTGTAATTCTAACAATACAAACCTCTCGGATCCAGAGTGGAAGACCGATGCCTCCTTTACCACCAAACAAATGCATATTCGAATGAAAACAAAGTGAAACATGCTTTACCACCAAACAAATGCATATTCGAATGAAAACAAAGTGAAACATGCAAAGTGAAACATGTAACTTCAACCCGGCCTCAGAAATCAGTCTAAAGATCTGCTCATACAGTGACCATTTGTACTCAAGAGGACTGAAACGCTCTACAATCCCCCACCAAACCTCACTGCCTGCTCATACAGTGACCATTTGTACTCAAGAGGACTGAAACGCTCTACAATCCCCCACCAAACCTCAACTGCGATTCCATGAACACCAGCTAACTTGAGTGCCTTAAGAGAAACAGTTAAAGCTTTAAGCCTGCAACAAGAACAGATACACTTCATTACCTGATCGTCAAGACACTGAAAAAATATAAAGAACCAAAAGAAGACACATGTCTTCTTCATAAAATGGAACTATACTATATTTCATAACATGTTAGGTTTAATAAATCTGGTACACTGAAACATTTTCAGAAACTTTACCTTTTAATCTTTGGGCACCCAGAAGCATCAATTCCAAATGTATCAACTGGCATCATCACAAAAACTGGAACTCTCTTGTGTTTNTTCCACAAAAGAAACGTCCACGAACAAACAGAAATGTTCTAATCGCTTCCATGTTTTCTTGAATTTAACAGCGAGAGAGAAACTAATACCTTAAGATTCGGCTGTTTCCGGAGACGGAACGCCACTTAATGATGGAACGGCCGCGTTTGAACGGAGGAATCATAGAAACGGTTCGGGAAAAGTTCCGATTGCGTTTTATTCTCTGCTCGAGGAAACAAGATTTCAAAGAAAATCTTCCGGAATATAAGAAATTACTGCCGGAGACTCCGCGACAGCCGCATCCAATTATTCCAATCTCCGCCATTTTTGTTCTTCTCCTTCGTCGGAGATATGTTTCAGATATTTTTCAGATGTTGTTAGATGCGGAGGAAAGAGACGGATACTAATTGAAAACGCAAACTTTATTTCACCTCTTTATTCCTTTTTCATGACGCGAAATTTTATTTAACGGAGGAATCATAGAAACGGTTCGGGAAAAGTTCCGATTGCGTTTTATTCTCTGCTCGAGGAAACAAGATTTCAAAGAAAATCTTCCGGAATATAAGAAATTACTGCCGGAGACTCCGCGACAGCCGCATCCAATTATTCCAATCTCCGCCATTTTTGTTCTTCTCCTTCGTCGGAGATATGTTTCAGATATTTTTCAGATGTTGTTAGATGCGGAGGAAAGAGACGGATACTAATTGAAAACGCAAACTTTATTTCACCTCTTTATTCCTTTTTCATGACGCGAAATTTTATTTGGTGGTTCAAATCATCAAACGAAATTATTAATTTATAATTCGTCTTTGGTCCCTTTATTTTTCTTTTTTTGCTTTCTTTTCCCCATTTATTTTCAAAGCTTCGGTAATTTTGACGGGAAAATGGTCTATTTAGCCCTCAAAACTATTGACATCACGTCATATAGCTCTGGATCTTTGTCATCTTGTAATTAGACTTCACAAGAAGTTTGACATTCCAATTGGTCCTAAATTGAAAATACGACAGTAGTTTCACCCCATTTGAAACTTAATATTATAATTTCGCCCTTTATTGATTAATCGAAAACAAAATAAAACCAAACAAATCCAAGTCAGAGAGTGAAATTGATGGCAAAACTTCACTTTGGGGCTAATTAAAAGATGACAAAGATCCAGAGCTATAAGACGTGATGTCGATAGTTTTGGGGGCTAAATACATCGTTTTCCCAATTTTAATCCTATTAGTATTTATATAAGGAGAATATTAGTAACAGTGCCATTAAATTATGAGTCTCCGGATCATGTCACCTCGCTTCTATAGAATGATTTTCATCCAATTATATGGTTTCATGGAATGTCCCGATTGTCCTTGGCGCTTCAATTTCGTGGCTTAAAGTTTTTAAAAAAATTTTCGAAAAATATGGCAGCTAAAAGACAAGACCAGATTGCTTTTTAGTGGTTGATAGTACGGTTGGTTCTTTCCTATGACCGCCACGACGGTGACAATTAATGGGTTGGTTTAATTTTGACGATAACGCTTTATTGTCTTTCATTTCACAACTTTTTCATTTTCTCAAAACTTTCGTTTCTCTCTCTCGTTTTTTTCTCTCATCCTAAGTGAACTATCAACCGTTTGTAAATCGATATGTTTTCTTCCGGAGATCCGAATGGCAACCATCTCGAAGATGAAGATCGGCGTAAGCGGAAGAGACTGTTAGTAGACGGTGACTTAGACGAAACTCCGGCGAGGTATTGTTCATGTTTTCCTGGATATTTTCTTGTTTTCCGACGTTTGTATAGTACGAACAGTGAAAAAATGTTTTTTTTTTGTGTCCTGACCGTCTATCTTCACTAAATATTCTCATCTGGTGTGTGACGAGATCATCGTTGAGTGAAAATATAATGGCATTTTTCACAATTTTTTCTTACATAAATTACCAAACAAAGATCGTAGAATTTTCGATCAACGATTCCTCCATTTTGTAATTTTACTTTATTACCTTTTTTCTTATCTGCAAATCAAATTGCTCACAAAAACAACTTAGATTTATTTTTTTTGTATAATGTGGGACAAACTATTCCTAGTGAGAAAATATATTTTTCTTAGATTTATTTTTTTTGTATAATGTGGGACAAACTATTCCTAGTGAGAAAATATATTTTTTTTCTTTCTTTAAATTCTTTTTAAGTTTTTTTTTTGCTAGTTATTTATGAAATAGAAATCGTTTTGTTTATGAACTATATTATTTTTCCTTGTTTTTTTTTTCAAACAATTTTTCCTTGTTTATTCCAATAATTTGTTTGTATCTTGTAAATGCATCAGATAACACAGTACTTGGCGAAAAACCAGTACTTTAATTTATTGTTTTCATTAATATATAGAACATAGATCATAATTGTAAAGTTGATACTATATTTCAACAAGAACAGCACAAAACATAGTGTAGCTTAGAGGCTTCAGGTTGAGATAAAACTATGCTGCAGAATGACTTCGGTAGCTTGTCTCCTGCTCATTTCTTTAAGTTGCATATTACAGAATGACCAATAAAACAAACATAAGACTTTTCTCTATTTCCAAGAAAAATAACACTAAATTAATGTTAAATTAAACGTATTTACTTTACCTTAGATACATGAGGGTGGCTTTACACCACACTTGGCAAGAACAGGCCTGATTTTAGAAGTGTCAACACCGAATTTGGATAGATAAGGCTTGTACGGGCACAAGCATTCAAGATTAGCTGCTTTTGCCACTGCACAACAGTCCCTTCCCGGTGGTCTCGGGTGTCTTCCAGTGACTGTTGAACGACATTTCTCCAAGTCGTTTGTGTCAATGTTGCATATACGTATGCTTGCTGCTTCTTTCACCAGTATTGTAGCTGTTAAAACTATAACGAGAAGTGTAAATTGAGTAAAGATTCTTGTGTTGTTCTTACCCATTATATTCTCTCTGTATTAACTGTATTGTGATTTGATGAAAATCTTACATGTAATGGGTTGTTTATATAGTGAAGTTGATGAAGTGTGAAAGGTAGTAAAAGTGTAGAGTCACGGGTCTTTTGGGTTCAATGTGTTAACAAACAGACAAATGTGGGAGACTTTGAACTCTTTTAAGTCTCCGGTTGGTGAAATACAGGACTTGTTAATTTTGCTTGACTAAATGACTTTTGGTCGTTGTATTTTGTTTTGTGCTTCTCGAGTCGTTTTCGTTTTGCTTTTTCTGTGTAATTACCAAGGTTTCTTCTTGAGAAATTGTCGTGGGAGATGGATTTAAACCTAACTTCAAGTTCTCTCGTTAGATGGTATACGGCAAGCTTTTCAGATGGAATAAGTAGTGGAGAGCAGATGAGCTGAACAAATCATCCTATATCCAATCTTGGTCAGATCCGAAAACACATCTTAGAACGTTTTTATAGACCTGATTTTTAGTAATGTAAGAATTTATTTTTTATATTAGAAAATTAACATTTTCGAAAATATCAATTTTCTCGATAAATTTTATTGTATTTTTACTATAAATAGAGTAATTGTTCACATTCATTCTGATTCAAATTAAAATTGATCAAGGATTCCTCCATGTTTTGTAATTTTACTTTATTACCTTTTTCTTATTTACAAATCGAATTGCTCACAAAAACTTAGATTTAGTGAGTTTTTTTTTAAAATCTAAGTTTTATCAAAAAAAAAAGTTAGATTTATTTCTTTTTGTATAATGTGGCACAAACTATTCCTAGTGTGAAAATACATTTTGTTTTTCTTTCTTTAAATTGTTTTTTAGTTTTTTTTTTTTTTCTGGTTATTAATGAATAAGTCTTTAAATTGTTTTTTAGTTTTTTTTTTTTTTCTGGTTATTAATGAATAAGAAATCGTTTTGTTTATGAACAATATTATTTCTTCTTGTTTATTCCAATAATAATTTGTTTGTATCTTGTAAATGCATCAGATAACACAGTAATTGGCGAAAAACAGTACTTTAATTTATTGTTTTCGTTAATATATATAGAATAGTCCATAAGAGGCTTCAGGTTGAGATAAAAGGATGCTGCAGACCAACTTCGATGGCTTGTCTCACTCCAGCTCAAGTCTTCAAACTGCGTATTACAGAATGACCAATAAAACAAACATAAGACTGTTAAGTGATAAGAATGTTAAATAAAACGTATTTACTTTACCTTAGATACATGAGGGTGGCTTTACACCACATTTGGCAAGAAGAGGTCTGACTTTAGATGGGTTAACACCGAACTTGGATAGATAAGGCTTATACGGGCACAAGCATTTTAGATTTGCCGCTTTTGCCACTGCACAGCAATCCCGTCCCGGTGGTCTTGGGTTTCTTCCAATGACCGCTGAACGGCATTTCTCCACGTTGTTAGTGTCAATGTTGCATATACGTATGCTTGTTGCTTCTTTCACCATTATTGCAGCTGTTAATACTATAATCAGAACTGCAAATTGAGTAAAGATTCTGGTGTTGTTCTTACCCATTATATTCTCTCTTTTATTGCTCTCTCTCTGTATTAACTCTATTGTGATTTGTGAAAATCTTACATGTAATGAGTTAATTATATAGCAAAGTTAATGACGTGTGAAAAGCTAGTAAAATGTGTAAAAAAACCGAACTGTGGGAGTGGGAGAGGGAGACTTTAAGTCTCCGGTTGGTGAAATAGAGTAATTGTTACTTTTTACTTGACTAAATGGTTTTTGGTCTTGTTGTCTTTGTTTTGGCACTTGTCTAGTGGTTTAGCTTTTTCTGTGTAAATTACCAAGTCTCTTCTGGAGAAATTTTATTGGGCGATGGATTTTAACCTAACTTCGAGTTCTCTCGCCAGATGGTATACGCAGGTCCGACCTGCGGCATAAGCAGCATAAGCCATCGTTTAGAGTGTTCGATTTTTTTTTTTTAAAAAATTTGGGGCCCAAATTTTAAAAACTTCTAAGTTTTATACATGAAATTTAGATTTTGTAAATAAAACATTAATTGTGTTTGTAATCTAGTGGTTAGGGTAATTTAGTTTCAACTCTAATACTCAAATTCAAATCTCACTAAATGCATAGGCTTAATTTTTTCTAAAAAAGCCCCCAAATTTTTGCTTGGAATCTCTATTACCAAGCCCGGCTCAGTCTTGAGGCAAATGAAACAATTGATTTAGGCTCCAAAATTTGTCAAAAAATTTGGGCTAAAAAGCCAAATATTATATATAGAAAAAGTTAAAAAAGATTGTTAATAACTTTTAGAAAAGTTAAAAAAGATTGTTAATAACTTTTAGTCTATTGGTTTCTCTTTTTCCCTAACTCAGGTTCAATTCTCCTAAATTACATCCTATTTTTTTCCATTTTTTTTAATATGTTATCATTTTCATTTGACTTTTTTAATTCTTCAAATATTTAAGACACTCGTAACATTTAACAATATAGTAATATAGATATATTTTAAAGTCACTTTTACGATTATTTAGGCCCCAAAAATTTTTATAGTCATTTTTCGCTTTAGGCCACCGAAATATCTGGTCCGGACCTGCCTATTACATTAGGACTGGTTCTTGGTATACGACAAGCTTTTCAGATGGAATAGGTATTGGAGAGCCGATAAACTAAACAAGATGAGAGCAAAGATCACACTGGCCTTTATATTTACCGTCCCTCTTTTGATCGAATAGAGATGAACACATTATCAGATATCCAATGTTAGTCGGATCCGAAAACACTTAACTGACATATATCCGAACATTCATATTCGAACCCAAACTTGGTATTTTATGGCTATCCAAATGGATATATTTATATAAAAATTTTACCAACCCATTACAAATTGATATTTTAGATATTTTGAATAGTTTCGTGTAAAAATTAATCAATCCATAGCATACTCAACGTACAGTTATTTTACTAATTTTGTATATTTACATCTAAATTTTTTTAAAATGCAAATAAACACTTTACTGTTAGTCTTGGTTAAACCGTAATACAACTCTTGGATTGGTTTCAAGAATCTAAAAACCATATGTTATCCCTAAAACTAGTTGTTTTAATGGTGAACTTTGTATTAAAATTTGACAAAAATTAATATGATAATTTCGTCCCGTAATGGTTGATCGAAAATCGAATAAAAGCAAGTTTGACGGCCAAATTGGTATCAAAACTGTCAATTGTGGCCAACGTTTAAGATAACAAAGATTCAAGGTTATATCGCGTGATGTCGATGGTTTCAGGCACTAAATATATCGTCTTCCCACAATTTTAAGAACATAATTTAGTTAAGATACTTAAGACCATTTTTAGATAAAACTTTTAAATTTACATATTTTCAAAAATTTTAAGAGCATCGAAAATTTAAAAAAAGAAAAATGCAACTCCTTTTAAATTTACATATTTTCAAAAATTTTAAGAGCATCGAAAATTTAAAAAAAGAAAAATGCAACTCAGTTTCCAAAAAAGAAAAAGAAAAATGCAACTCAATTGATATATGGTGACAAGTTAGACTTTAATAGTAATAAACAAAGTATTGGAAGATAAATGCTAATTTGGCTAAATAATAGGTTTTTTTTGCATTCTAGTCCATTTAAATTTGACTTCACCAAACTTGACATTCTAAAATTAGATATCACAATCACAAATCTAGTTATAACACCCGAAGTTATTAGTGTTGTTCTCTTCTAAATTATCGTTTTAAAAAATGACACATTTGTATTCTCGGCATTCTCGGTTCCAGTAAAATTGCATAACAATAAGCAAACTTTGTAGTTTACTTTCAAATAGTATCGTCCTTTAGCATAATTTCCTTCAATATATTGACTTTCCGAATTTCGGATTAGCCAACATACACATGTAAATAAATCATTAAAAGAAAATATTATCATAATTACATTTTAACCAATCTTGTTCTCGATTTCGAAATTGTTGTATCAGTATTTAACAAAGTTTAGATTGAAAAGTAAAGTGATTTCTCGTTAATCTGAAAGTAAAGAACAACTTGAGTATTTATACAAAGGATTTAGCATAACTAACTAAGCTTAACGGAAATAACCAATTAAGCACAGCTAATTATCCTAAGGTGCAAAGACCAGAATAGCCCTGAAGCACTAATACTCCAATACCCCCCCCTCAAGTCTCTGAAACCAAAGCTGCAGCTGAGTGAAAGAGACTTGAAACTGACATACGTTGGAGAATAGAGTGGAAGTAGTTGCGAGAATGTCTAAGCAATACTTCCTCTGGCATACTGAAATCCCTGAAGCATTCCGTGCAATCTCAAGCCCAAGGAAGAAACGTGGATTGCCCATATCCTTGATCTTGAAAGCAGCATGTAATGCATCCTTCAAAACCTGTAACTCATGATCATTGTCAGAAGCAATCAAAATATCATCTACATAAACAATCAAAGCTGTAAAAGAAGAACCAGTTTTCTTAGTAAATAAAGTAGTATCACTTTTAGATCGAACATAACCAGCTTTCAAAACAACTTCAGAGAAACATTGATACCATTGCCTAGAGGCTTGCTTTAAACCATAAAGGGACTTATGTAAATGGCAAACCGGATTTGGAGGAAGAATAACATCAGGAGGAGGAGTATAGCCAAGAGGAAGACTCATATATATTTCTTCATCCAACTTGCCATGAAGAAATGCATTTGAAACATCCATCTGTGTCAATCTCCAACCACGAATGGCAGCTAAAGCCAAGATTAGTTTAACAGTAGCTAATTTAGCAACAGGGGAAAAAGTATCCATAAAATCAACCCCCTCTTGCTGAGTGTAGCCCTTAGCCACAACTCTAGCCTTATGTCTATAAATAGTACCATCAGGATTGTGTTTAAGAGTATATACCCACTTATTACCAATTGCAGTCTTGCCTGGTGGAAGGGTTTCTATTGTCCAGGTCTCATTTTCCTCCAAGGCTTCAATCTCCTCATCCATTGCCTTTGAAAACTCTGGATGAGCAAGTGCCTGCTGGAAGTTTTGAGGTTCTGTTTTGATATGCCTAGGATTTTGCCCATTCTAACGTCTATTTTGCAGGCATATTAGTATCCTTTTGTG
>CM071721.1:6084259-6097695 GCA_036630335.1 Physaria fendleri | reverse complement strand
TGCACAAAAAGATATCAATATGCCTGCAAAATAGATGTTAGAATGGGTAAAATCCTAGGCATATCAACGTACATGAAATTTCTCCCTTAAACATGAAGTTCACTAGATAATAACCATTTTTGAGTGAGTATTCACCTGATGAACTTCCAGGCAAGATTAATCTATCTACAATATTGGATGTGCTCGGTTTGAGTCGTTTCTGAATTTCACCAAGAATCTAAATTTTGAGAAAAAGGCATCCATTTACTTTACCCCTGTTATTCTTGAGTGTCCTCGCGCTCGTCCTCACTTTATCATCGCTTCACCGATCTTTTATTTTTGTCTGGGAATCTTCGCCGGTGAATCCATGCCTAGTTTCGTAGTATCTCAATCAATCTCATATTTTGTTTTTTTTTCTCTAAAAGTCGAAGCGGTGAAACCCTATTGTGTCAACAAAATAAAATGGATTTTATAGATAGGGTTTTTAGATAATTTAAACCGTTTCAGTTAGTTATAAACTACGGTCGAATTTTTGCTCCATAATTTCCCCCAAATTTAAGAGGCATGATCTCGTCATTACTTTCAGGGATTTTTACGTCTTTTATTTCGTCTACAGTAATCTTTTACGAGTGGTTTTTTTTTTCATGGAACATTGTCGATGACTTCTCAAACATCGGAGGCAGAATCAAAGATAAATCCTTGAAAAATATCGTTTTTTTTTAATGTAAGATCTATGAATTTGAATTTTCTCGATATACAAAAAATAAAACGTCTTTGATGATTTTTGGCGGTGCTCTTTTGGGAAATAATGCGGTTCTTTGCTGATTTTGGCGGTGCCCTTTTGTGCATAATGTATACTTTCATGATTTTGAGGAATCTCAACTGGTGAAAAATGTGATCTTAGTTAACTTTTAAAGAATCCATAAACGCTTTTATGTGGTTAGATGTGATAACTTTTTCTACTTTATTCACAAAATATGTGAATATGAGTAAGAAATGTATCAAATAACTTTACAACCTGTAACTAAATCCAATACGTTTAGATGCGCTAGAAAAAAAAATTCCAAACTAGAAACCAAAACCAAAGTTTTAACCAACATCTGAATTTCAACATAATCTAAATATTTAAAATATTATATAAAAAAAAAATTGGAGGAGTAAATTTTGAGATCCATTTCTAAATTGGAATATGTAAAAAAAAAAAAAATCAATATATAAAATAATCGTTTCTTATTTAAGACAGAAGAGATGGGAGACGAGATGATGGGGGATGCAGAGGGGAGAGAAGGAGACATTGCGTGGCGGAAAAGAGATTCAAAAACAACACACACTTGGAAAGTGAAGCCAAATAAAGATAACATTAACTTTGCTTTTTTTAGTTATTAATGAGATGGAGAAGTGAGAAGTTTCGAGAGAGAGTACAAAATCACAAAGCAAAAACTGTTTCTTCACTCCAACACAAAAACAAATAGCAATTAACATGTGAACACCATATCACTCACGCTCTCCCACTAACGCTTGTTTTACACTCGCCCTTTCTTTTTCTGCTCTTGCTTTGTTTATTTTTTTGTGAATTAGTAATAATATCTCAAAAATCCATGACAAAAAAAAAAATTCTTAGAAATCAGTTTTTTTTCTTTTGCTTCTAATATTTTCATTGATTTTTTTTTTTTTACATAATTGGACCTTATCCCATTTTATATTTAACCCTAACCTAATTTCACGTTTACGGAGACGACCGTAACGATAAAACCACAGTGATATCACCGTCCCTAATTAGCTGGAAAAGACCAGAAATTTGGAATTGACACCGATACAAGGAAAAAATTTGGATGCGTCGGTGAAGTTTTTTTGTTTTTTGTTTTTTCACGGAAAAGTGTCGATGAAGTTTAAGGACTGAGTTATTAACCAAAATAGTTCGCCAAACTCGAAAGGTTCTTCATCGGCCAAAATTCCCAGAGCTATAGGATCCACGATTCAAGCTAATGTAATTGTACCTGAAATTAAATTCACATATACCGAGTCCGCAGATCTAGCACCAGAAGCATCACTTACGCTTGGGAAAACGGCGACGACTTCAGCTAATGGAGATTGCGTTCGACGGTGAGGCGTTTGTTGACTTCGTTTAGTCAGCCATCGGTTAAGAAAGTTTTTTGTTGGATTTGGCTCAATCTGTTGCATACTGAAGCTTGATCCGGAGATACGATGAAGTTCCATCGAGAGGTTCTGCTACTCGACTTGAAAACCTGGTCATCGAGATTGGAAAGATGCTTTGGCTTCCATTATTTTTTTTAGGAATAAGCTGAACCGCTTAAACTATCACAAGAAAAACTCTTTCTTCATCAGTGAACTCGATAAAAGGAGACACAACTAGCTACTAATCCAAAGAGAATCCCACGACTAAGGTCGACCAAAGATCTAAAAGCATCAGACCAACATCCGGACACTAACTTTGTCTTCACCGTCTTGTGCCGATCCTTGATGTCATTAATCCGGGGAAATCGATTCAATCTCTATTTCGTAGACAGTCTAGGGGCCGACGTCCCTATGGAAGCCTTTGGCGTCGGAAAATCATTTCACACGCGAGAGTGGTGTCGGAAAAGTCTAGAGTCAGAGAGTTTACATCTTAGAATTTGAGACTTGTCTGAGTCTGCCATACACACGAGAAAAAATAACCGAGAAATTCGGGTTTTGCTCTGGAACCTGGACATGCTGGGTGGATTGTAAATCTTCCCAAAGTCGATATCCAGATTTTACGGAGTAAGTACCATTGGTCGTGTGTGCCAAAGAGTATCCTGAAAGTGCATCATCACTACCTAGCTTGATTGAAGAATAAGATCTACATCTGCAGCGACCACTGTATTTTGAAAAAATCTTTTATTATATATAAATTCTATTAGTTAAATTTAAATTTCATAAAAACTATATTTATTTTGTGTATACATATATATATTTTTACATATATTTTATAGATATATACATATGATATTTATTAAGAAAATTTATATTCTTTTTTATTGTGGGCGCCATATAATCTGGGGCCTCATATAAAAGTATTGTCGCAATTGTAGTAGGATCGGCTCTGAACACTACCAATAGCATTTGTAAGTATTACATCTTTGATTGCAACAGTTGGATTATGTAATATACTTCTTAAAACAACAAACCTTTTTCATTATAATTGAATTCACCAATTACAATAAAATTCGGCACTAACCCAACATAATGGTTTATGTTTTAGGTTAATTTGAATTATTATTGGTTAATCAAATCTAAAATCAACAGTAAACTAGTTTGTGGGGAAATAGATGTTGAACTTTTAATTGATAGAAAAATATGTATTAAGCTTCTATTTTGTGGAGATTTATAAAAATATTGATAGTTCTTGGAGAAATATAACGATATCGCTATAGTTGAGGGTTGTAGTTGAGAGAAATAGCATATCTTCTCTTAAAAATTCATCTGATCTTGATCGGTTTCCGATCCGAGCTCCTCTTAAAACTACTAAATTGTAGGTTTGAAACTCACTTTCTACAATATTAAAAGAGTTATTAAAGCCATACTAGATTATAATGACAAGATTTCAAAATATTACAAAAAAATTAATCACTAAGACTCATGATTAATTATAAGGAAAACGATATTTTCTTTGAATAAATAATACAATATAATCATAGTTCAAAAAAGTAAATCGTTTTCATAATTATAATATTATAGTTTATTGTAAACTAAATATATCGAAAATTAATAAATTATGCTATATTTTTATGCAGTATCGATTTTTTATTGTGATTATATAATTAATATTATTTTGTAACTTCAAAAATTATTATTTGAAAATTTTTGAATTGAAAAATTTTACCTATTTTTTTTCCTTAAAATTCATGATCTAGTGGTTAATAATTCTAACAAAATTAAGGAGAACAAGTTTCAAATCTTCAAATTAGTATTATTTTTACTAATTTGCAGTATATATTTATTTTAAGAAAGAACATTTATAGACTGATTTCTTTGAATTAATGTGAAAATTAATAAAACTATTATTTTATTTTGTGCTACTAGGTTTTCTAAAGTTATTTTTTCTTATGGTTGACTACTATTTATTTTAATATAAATAAAATGTCTATTCACTTCAAAAATAAATTAAAAGTCAATATTTTTCCATTACAAGTTATTAATTAATAATATTAATGTAGATTTAAAAATTAAAATAGTTCTCCAAATAATATCTCAATATGTGTAGTAACTTATGAATTAGATGTATTGTAATTGTAATAGATGATATAAGCATTTACTAAAAACCCTTTCTTTCTCTTCTCTCTTCTCTCGTTACCTAGAAGCTTCGACAACACACGCGCCACCGTTTCGACGCGCGTGAGCCAAGTAGGCCACGCCGTCTCTCTTTCCCTGTGAATATCGGAGTTCGCGACCACGCCGTCTCTCTTTCCCTGTGAATATCGGAGTTCGCGAGGGCTTTTATTGATCGCTGCTACCATTGATGCTGCTTAGATGTGGAAGAAGATGGTGTTTGATCAGATCTACATCCCTCTGTTCTTCTTTGTGAGGTTTGTTCATCTTCTCAACCTCCAGGAGCTTCGATGAGAACAGCGATCCTATTTTCCGTATGGCTCTGCCATGGCGGCTCTCCTCGCCGGTTAGTAGACTTAAATCGTAGAGTTTTAGGCTTCGTTAGGGAATTGATTTATGGATTCGAGGCTAGATTCAGTGATTCTCTGATTTACTGATTTGGAATCGAAGCTTCTAGAGAAGACAAATCAGATCTTCTTTGGTTTTCTTCTTTGGATTGTTATGGTCTGTTGATTCAGGGTTCTTCGAAAGAGTTCAAGTTTCTTCTCCAAGCCTTCATTGTAGCCGCCTGATACCGCCATTGTTCTCTGTTCAGTTAGAGGACTTTCAGTCGGCTCTCAGCTCTTTCCGTAAGTACATAAGACTGAGGCGGAGTCTCATCCTCTCTTGTTCCTTCTCTGAGGCATCTAAACCAGCCTTGACATCATCTGAAGATGCTCTGTACATTGGCTAGCCGCTCCATTGGATTCGTGTCCCATCCTTAGTGAGTTCACGATCATTGGCTGAGAAGGAAGGGTCTTCATTATCAAGGTACAACAATCACAAGGTAAGAACTGCCATTAATCGCATCATACAGGATCTGCAGATTAGTGGAGTTATGAAGGTTTGATTGAAGGTTCTAGTTTCTCTTCTTCGGGTCTCTGTGTTGCGGAACTTCCATGAATCCTTTCCCTACTATGGTAGTATAAAGCTACGGCTTATTCTACTATCGCGGCCTTCAATTCTCATGTTCATATGCTTTAATTTTCCTTATTATGTTTAGATCTAAAGTTAAAGGACTTAGTTTTTGTTCTCTGCATTTCATAGTGCAGCAAAGGTTGTAAGACTTTTATTATTCTAATATTAAAAGCAGACCAAAAAAAAAAAAAAAAAAAAAAAAAAAAAAAAGATGTATTGTAATTGTTTTCCAAAAAAAAAAATGTATTGGATTTTATAGGTTTAGTAAGTTAGCAAGAGCGTAACGCCACGCGCGGTGGAAGGAAACACCTTCCTCTTTGTCTATAAACCCCTCCCGTCGTCGTCGTCGTCTTTCTCTCGTCTTCTTCCGCATAACCCCTTTCTTTAATCTCTCCCCAATTCCTAACCCTAACCCAAATTATACAGAAAATCAATGGCTGAACCAATTTCGGAGCAACCTGCTCCCGACCCTAATTCTACCTTCCATACTTCCGATTTTAATTCCATCGCGATGCCTCCGTTCGATAATCAGCTTTACCATTCTGGCTCTGATCAGACTCCAATTCATGAACTCATGTCCGATCTTGGATTTCCTGTTGATGCCGATGGTGAATTCGAGCTCACTTTCGACGATGTGTACTTCCCCGCTGAGAACGAGTCATTTCACATCCCTTTTAGTGCGTCTAATCATGAGCATTTTGGAGATTTTACTCCGGAATCTGAAGGCTCTGGAATTTCTGGCGATTGTGTTCTTAAAGATACTGAGAAGAGTATTATTAATCGCTTGCCGTCTGGGTGCTGCAACCAGAAATCTTCTAAGGATTCTGACGATCGATGTTCCGGTGGTGAGCGTAGCTTGTCGTCTCAGGGTTCGGGTAATTGCGGTTCGGATGTCTCGGAAGCTACAAATGAATCGCCTAAATCAAGAAACGTTGTGGTCGACCAGAAGGTTAAGGTGGAAGTAGCTGCTACGACATCTATTACCAAGAGGAAAAAAGAGACTGAAGAGGATCTGAGTGACGAATCGAGGAACAATAAGTGCAGGAGATCGGGAGAGGATGCAGATGCAAGTGCTATCACCGGTGAAGAAGATGAGAAAAAGAAAGCAAGACTTATGAGAAACCGTGAAAGTGCACAGCTTTCGAGGCAGAGGAAGAAGCATTACGTGGAGGAACTGGAAGAGAAGGTAAGGCGTATGGAGTCTACTATTATGGATTTGAACAGTAAATTGTCGTATTTCATGGCTGAGAATGCCACTTTAAAGCAACCAATGGGCAGCAATGGAGTGTGCCCGCCTCATCATCCACCACCTCAGATGGGAATGTATCCACCTATGGCTCCAATGCCTTATCCATGGATGCCTTGTCCACCATATATGGTGAAGCAACAAGGATCTCAAGTGCCTTTGATACCCATTCCTAGGTTGAAACCACATAATCCCCTTGGTACATCCAAGGCTAAAAAGTCAGAGAGTAAGAAAAGTACCGCTAAGACCAAGAAGGTGGCTAGTATTAGTTTTCTGGGTCTTCTGTTTTGTCTATTTTTGTTTGGTGCATTGGCTCCAATTGTGAACGTTAATTATGGAGGAATTAGTGGTGTCTTTTATGGGAACTATAGGTCTAATTACATTACTAACCAGATTTACAGTCAGCATAGAGATAGGGTTTTGGATACATCTCGTACTGTTTCTGGTACCGGGGATTCTAATAGTAACAGGATGCATTGTGGAAAAGATTCTGATTCAGAAACAAGATCAAATAGATCTGCATCAGAGAACTTTGCACCTCCTGGAAATGGTAGTGAGCCTCTAGTTGCATCACTCTTTGTTCCTAGGAATGACAAGCTTGTCAAAATAGATGGGAATTTGATTATCAATTCCATATTGGCGAGTGAGAAAGCTGTGGCTTTGAGAAAGGCTTCTGAATCAAATGAGAGGAAAGCTGACCTGGTGATTCCTAAAGATTATTCTCCTGCACTGCCTCTACCTGGAGTAGGAAAGACCGATGATATGGCTAAGCATCACTATAGATCTAAGGCTGAAAAACAGAAAGCTCTATCCTCTGGCTCTGCTGATATTCTGAAAGACCAATTCAAAACAAAAGCAGCCAATGGTGAAATGCAGCAATGGTTCCGTGAAGGTTTCGCAGGTAATCATGAGTTTCTAATGTTACTTTCTGTTTCCTTGACTTAATTATGCAGGAAGGTATTGTAGGTATACTAGTGCTTATCATATATTGATTTTGACACAAGAACATTCTAGTGAGGCTGAACTTACATTCAGCGAATCTCTGGTCAAGAATTGATGTATCACAAAATCTGGATCAGAAACTAAACACTATTGAGGAACTTGTGAAATTGTTATAGGTTATAGGATTATGAAAAAGTGTAGATCAAGTGTTTATTTTTCTGTCGCCTTTCTCTGCTGAATTTCTTGTTCACTATATAATAACACCTTTGTTTTGAATAAATGATTATATTGTAGGGCCAATGTTTAGTTCAGGTATGTGCACTGAAGTGTTTCAGTTTGATGTGTCCTCAACCTCCAGAGGCATCATTCCTGCATCTGCAGCTACCAACGTCTCTGCACAACATGGTAAGAACACTACAGACACTCGCAAGAGAAAGAACAGAAGAATCCTGCGTGGTGTTCCCATTCCACTACCGGGATCAGATTTTAACTTCACCAAAGAGCACCAAACAAACAGCAGTAGCAAAGAAATCAAGTCTAACTCATCGATGGTTGTATCTGTGCTCGTTGATCCCAGAGAAGGCGGTGATGGAGATATAGATGGGATGATTGGGGGACCGAAATCAGTGTCGAGAGTATTTGTGGTTGTGCTCCAGGACAATGAAAAGTATGTAACATACTCGTGTACCCTACCTAGATCAGGAACTCCTCATCTTGTGACAACATAGAAGACTTGCGAGGATTGAAACATATGTCGTCATCTAGGCTTTGTATGAAAATAGAATAAAATGCCTGCTCACTGGTATCTAGTACAATATCTATAGCTATTATCGGTGTTCCTGTTTTTGTTTACAAGATATAGAATCCGAATGCTGTAACTTTAGAAAGTTTTTACTTTACTCATCAAACTTAGCTGATACCGAGTAACACACCATAGTAATGCTTGCATCTTCTGTATTGCTATGGGTTTAGGTTTAGAGATCGTTACACATTGTTATTGTTGACCATAATCTAATAGTTAGTCGGGCACAAATTTAAGAAACTAAAGGTTTTAAATCGGAATATTCACAATTTAGAGGTTTAAAATAGAGTGGACAGCGTAAAACATTTTGCGCAATATCCACTTAAATTCTTTTTTCAACCTTTTCAACTCTTTATAAAACTCCAAATTTTTACAGTTTTTGGGCAATTTTGTAGTTAAACTGATTAATTCCACAAAATTAAGTTTTAGTTTTCACAGATTAAAATTATTATTATACTAATGTTGATTAGGTTCAATTAAACAGCTTAAATGAAATTGCATATAAATTGTAAATTTTGGAAAATCTCGTTCAAAGGAAAATCTCGTTCAAACAAATTGTGAATTGATTAAAAAGAAAAAGTAAAGTTTTGTAAATAATTAAAAATTTTGAGGTCACAAGGGTGCAAAGTGCAATAGCGCAGTGAACATATCAGAAATTAGATAAGTTAGTTGGAAAAATGTTGCAATTTGGAGAACTTTTTTCTTTTGTTTTTTTTTTTCTTTCATTTAAACATGTCAGAATAAAATGGTCATGAAGACATATTGCTATTACTAAATTAGCTAGTTGGTTAAATCCTTCTAAATGTAGTATATATATATATAGAGACTCATGAGAAAAAGAAAAAAAAAAAAAAAAGATATATAGAGACATATAAGCGGTCAGACATTTAGTCTTTTCGGATAAGTGTACTTGATTCTTAATTAGTGTTGGATAGTACTAGTGGTAGTAGCTAATAAAAAACAATTCATATCGAGATCTGTTACAGATCGAGTCAATAAAGTTTTGTGATTATTTTATCATTAATAATTCATGATATAAATTATCCCTCTATGTCCTCGTCAAGTATAAATTAAGTCATGCGATCTAATATAAAACAGTTGAATCTATCGAATACATCATACTGAATTTTAATATACGAATTTCACACAAACCTTCCACGACCAAGTAAAGTAGCCAGTATTGTCTCTTACAGTGAATTTAATTCGTATTTTGTAAAAAAGATAATGAATTTCCAGTTTATTATAAAAACATAGGTTTGACACATAAACTAATAAAAGATGGTCGGAACGCGGTAGGGAAAGCTGCAGAGATATGTCCAAGCAATGGCGGAACCACCTTGAGTAAGGTGGGGTCATATGACCCCAAGTGTAAAAAAAAATTTGCTTAATTTCCTTTACATATTTTCAAAATATTTCAAGTTTTTCTTAATAATTTGTTTAAGTGACTCCAATATTCCAAAGAAAAATTTGTTTTGACCCCATCAAAATATTTTTTTGGATCCGCCCATGTATCCAAGTTGCTTCCAGAATATCCAGATCAGGGTTCGAACTCCATTTCTCTCCCTTGCACCCTTTTAATACTATGTAATAGCCACTAGGCTAATAAAAAAAACTGATAAAAGATGAAATATCAAAGATTCAAACTTCAAAGGATATATAACAAAATCAAAGAATCCAATTAGTTACTGAAATAATATTGTGTTTAGCTTTTCTTAAAGCATTTATATAGTCTATTTGTTTTATATTTCGAATAAGCAATGTTTACATTGATGCCTATGCGCAGAGCCGGAACTGTTGCCAAATTTTTTAACAACATATGGTCTTCTTTAGTTTTTTAGTTTAAATTAAAGTTTAATTAATTACAAAAATTCAAAAATAAATTATAAAACATAATTTTTTGAATTTTAAATTAATTTGTTACCTATTTATAGAATTTTGAATTAATACATATTTATTTAACAAACAATTAAAAAATCTACATATTCTTATCATCCCATATATATAATTCCCTATATATTATTTGAGAAGCAAAAAGGCTTAGGTGTCGTCGTAGAATCACTCTCACAGACCATATTTACGAACATGCCATTATGATTTAATTACTAGAATAATTATAAACTATATAATTAAAAATATTATTTTATTAATTTTAAACTAATTAAAACGATCAATAATTTTTATATAATTAAAAATATTATTTTATTAATTTTAAACTAATTAAAACGATCAATAATTTTAAGTTTTAGAAAAATATTTTTTTTTATTAAAATTTTAATTAATTACGAAAATTCAAAAATAAATTATAAAAAATACTTTTTTGAAGGTTTAATTAATTTGTTACCTATTTATAGAATTTTGAATTAATACATATTTATTTAACAAACAATTAAAAAATCTGCATATTCTAATCATCCCATATATATAATCCCTTATATATTATTTGAGAAACAAAAAGGCTTAGGTGTCGTCGCAGAATCACTCTCACGGACCATATTTACGAACATGGCATTATGATTTAATTATTAGGGAATACAACCTATTTACCATGAATTATTGTCATATCATAATATTTCCCCACGAACTATTGCCCTCTTTTTATATCTCCATGAAATCAAAGTTGTAGACTTATTTGGTCATGAAATGAAAGTTGCAGACTTATTTGCCCATAAAATGAAAGTTGCAAACTTAATTGCTCACGAAATTGAAAGTTAGAATTTCAATTTCGTGGGGAAATAAGTCAGCAACTTTGATTTCATAGGGATATAGAAAGAGGACAATAGTTCGTGGAGAAATATTATGATATAACAATAGTTCGTGGGTAAATGAGGACAATAGTTCGTGGAGAAATATTATGATATAACAATAGTTCGTGGGTAAATAAGTTGTTTTATTTTTGAGTAATTATAAACTATATCATTATAATATATCTTACAAATATTATTTTACTTCATGACAAAAAAATATATTATTTTACTAATTTTAAAGTATTCAAACAATCAATAACTTTTAAGTTTTAGAAAAATATTTTTTCGAATAAATAAATCCGCACATAGTGCGGAGAATCACCTAGTAATATTTTATTTTTGAATCCATGTATTTTTAATATATATATATATATGACACGCGCAAACACTTACCATTTCGTAATTGGCTACAATCCTTTGCTTCTACGCCTCTGTTTGGATGTCTTCTCGAAACTCGCATTCTTGAAGATAATTCCCAGCGTATTTTTAATTCGGTTTTTCGAGACTGGCATTTGATATCTAACTATGAACATCATTCTCTGGGTCGTATCTGGCTGGTTTATTCTCGTGCGGTTCAAATTACGGTTCTGCATAAGAGTGCTCAGTCTATTTCTGTATTGGTTGAAGCCGTGGGATATAACTCTTTTGTTATTTCTTGTATCTATGCTTCAAATCTGGTGTTGTATTGGTTGAAGCCGTGGGATATAACTCTTTTGTTATTTCTTGTATCTATGCTTCAAATCTGGTGTCTGATAGGGTTAATCTTTGGACTGATCTTCATACTATTCACCAACACGTTTCTGGATTACATCTTCCTTGGGTCTCTGTTGGAGACTTTAATGTTACTCTGGCTGCCAATGAACATTCCCGTTTTATGGACTATGTTACTGATCAATCTGGTATGCGTGACTTTCAGGATTTAGTTTTTGAATGTAATATTCATGACTTAACTTCAACGGGTACTCAATACACTTGGTGGAACCATAGAGAGGCTGATCCTATAGCAAAGAAGCTTGATAGAGTGATGATCAATGAGTCATGGCTGGACAGTTTTCCTCACTCCTACGCTCATTTTGCTCCTTCTGGTATCTCAGACCACGCACTATCTGTTACCTTCTTGTCCAGACAAATCCAGGTCTTAAGGAAGCCTTTTCGTCTGTTTAATTTTGTGTTTGAGCACCCAGATTTTACTCAAGCTATCCAGGATGCTTGGTCCTCTTCACCTCCTCTCTTCCACTCCCGCTCTGCTTTATCCCGATTTCACGTGAAGCTCAGGAGTTTAAAACCTCTTCTCAAGAGTCTAAATAAGACACGATATGGAGATATAACTCAGAAATCAAAAGAAGCCTATGAAACTCTGTTGGTTAAGCAAGCAGAGGCTCTTTCCCGTCCATCTGCAGACACCTTCTTAGCTGAGAAATCTGCAGCTGAACATTGGTCCCATTTTGCTGGTGTTGAGGAGCAATTTTTCAGGCAAAAATCTCGGGTTCAATGGTTAGGCTGTGGGGATCAAAATACAACGTTCTTTCATAATATGGTCAAATCGCGGAACTCTCGGAATTCGATTGTCACACTTAATAGTGAGGATGGAAATACATTGGTTACATCTGCCGCAATTGCTCAAGAGGCAGTGAGCTTTTACCAAAATTTGTATACTTCGCCTCCTAGCTCTAGTGATTTTCGTTTGAGACTTGACCATCTTATAAGTTACAGATGCTCTACTTCAATGGCTGAGGATTTAGTGAAACAGGTTTCTGCTGCGGAGATCCAGAAAGTGCTTTTTTCCATGCCGAAAAACAAAGCCTCGGGTCCAGACGGTTTTACCTCCGAATTTTTTCAACGCACATGGAATATTACAGGTAAAGATCTGGTAACAGCGGTGCAATCTTTTTTCTGTTATGGCTTTCTACCACGGGGAACGAATTCTACGATCCTTGCACTTATTCCGAAGGTTCAGCCTCCTGTAACTATTCGGGATTTTAGACCGATTTCTTGCTGCAATACAGTCTATAAAATCATCTCTAGGATACTTGCTGGTCGTCTACAACAAGTGATACCGCTGGCTATAGAATCTAACCAGAGTGCTTTTGTTCAAGGACGTTTACTCTTGGAGAATGTTTTACTTGCAACAGAGTTAGTCAAGGATTATCATAAGGTCAGTATCCCTCCTTGCTGCGCGTTGAAGTTGGACATTGCGAAGGCTTTTGATACTTTGGACTCGTCCTTTCTGTTAAATGCTTTACGTGCTATGGCTATACCCGATTTATTCATTTCCTGGATCAGTTCCTGTATATCTTCGGCTTCGTTCTCTGTGATGTTGAATGGAGATTTACACGGTTTTTTCACTAGCTCCAGAGGTATACGTCAAGGGTGTTCTCTATCTTCGTATCTTTTTGATATGCCTAGGATTTTACCCATTCTAACATCTATTTTGCAGGCATATTGATATCCTTTTGTG